>JACXGJ010008455.1:0-27270 GCA_016801105.1 Esox niger | reverse complement strand
TGTGTGTGTGTGTGTGTGTGTGTGTGTGTGTGTGTGTGTATGAGTGTGCATGTGTGTGTGTTTGTCTTGGTTTAACAGATCAAATTAAGATCCTGAAGTCCTCAAGACGATAGCAAGACATAAAAACTGCTGCCCATATTTTGCCACTTCAGAGAGTATTTGGAAAGCAAGGATGCGTCATCCCAAATATCCCCCGTCTCCCTCGCTGGTCTGGAGGGCACCAGGCAGGGAATAGGGTGGTGTTTAGGATACAGGCAGGGTGTTTCTACACTGCTGTGATGTTCTAAGTCGTACTTTCCCGGTAAAATACCAGGTAAAATAAAAACCGCCATCATGCTGTCAACAGACAGCACCGGTTCTCAGTGTCTTTGCTTTCTAAAATGCCCCTCAATTAAAGTGCAAGGACAGCCTGACCCTGGTGTCCAGAGCACTGAGTGTCACTGGGGGGCTGGTTTGATTGAAGAACATTTACTCTGTGCTGACAGCTCCATCATTGACTAAGATGTACACAACACCCACTTTTACTGAGCCGTGCATTTTTCCCACCCAACTGCTTCAAATACGGTGACTTTAAGTCGCTCTAGCAAAAAGACAATCTGTTTATTCTGGGGTATGACATGATGGAAAGACACTTAATTCTTAAGAGGTGAGCAATCTTTTTTGTCTTCTAGTAATAAGATATATTTTATTGGATAGGACAGTGTGGAAAAGTACGGGAGAGAAGTGGGTGTACTAGAAAAGCAGTCTGCTATTCAAACCCATGTCTGCTTTGGTATGTGTTCTCGAGGCAGACCTCCACACACAACGGATCGATTCACGTCGGACCTAATCACACACACCGTGGCAAAACATTTACTGCCCAACCAACCGTTCTATTGCAGTGACAGATATTTCATGAAAAAAATACAACTTCCACCCGATCTCTCTCGTGGAGAGCGTGTGTGTTTTTCAATGGGAGTTATTGAGTTTGTTTTTATTTATTTATTCTTTTGATGAGGATCTTTTCTGACAGAATAGACCTCCTCAGCTCTGCCTCTGGATTCCAGCACGGGTTTCATGGCGGATCTGCCGGACAGTCGGGTTGGAGGGATGGATGGATGTTTTCCCACATCTCCACAAAGGGTTGCGCTCTGTGACAGGCGCCTCAGGACTCTGAGGGAGAAGCTCCCGCTGCATCCCAAATGCAACCCTGCTCCCTTTGTAGTCCAGACTTCTGCTGAGTTGTATTGCTCTACAGGAGTATATTAATTAGAAGGTTGCCCTGACATTGTGATTACATTGCTGTTAGCTTTGACAACAGGAGATCGGCATTAGCAAGTTTCTGTTTGACAAAGACCATGAGAACAAACAGTAGGTGCTGGCACTCTGGCAGTTACAGAGATATTGCAGACAAATCGTTCCCCCGCCCCCCCCCGCCGCCCCACTTGGCCACAGACTTCAGAGCACCCCTTGTTTTATTGCAGTAAAATGCAGATTTAATGGTCTACTGGTCGATATGAGTGATTTTAACATTCTCTGCAGAAAGGAATCTTGTCAGCGCCAGCAGACTTTTCGGACACACATCCCTGCTTTCTGAAAGACCAGAAATCGACAGGGCATTTCATTGTTTTGCATTTTTGCCAATGGATTTTTGCAATGCAGATACCCGGAAACCAAGACCAGCATTGTGACTAGACCACATTTGACCCGGGCCCATATGAACTAGTCAAAGTGAGTTCACTAGGAAGACATTTTGGAACACGCTCAGTGTTGAGCGTCTCACAGTAGTGAGTACGTCCATTTTACGGGCTGGTTCCCAATTAGAATAAAAACTGGCAAGGCTGCGACCGCCAGTACCGAACTGGGGGGTCTGGGTTTGAGTGTGGTGTCTCGCTGTGTAGCAGCGAGATTCTGGATGATAACTGTAGTCGTAGTATCTCTTTAAACGACATGTCACATTGCTGTGGAGATGCCCTGTTCTCGGCATGATGAAGTCACCCAATTACCTTCACAAGGCCGCGGAAACATTGTTCACATTCACCGATCCGCGGACAAAAACCACCCCGGGTGCTCAAACATTCAATTACATGTGAAACAATGACCGTTTGAACGATTCCACTATGCCCAAGTCAGTCAGAGGAAAACAATGAGAACTACAGACCTGATATCGCTCCGAAACAGTTGCTGATAATCTCACTAAATCCTTCAGAGGTTTTTATGTGCTTTTATGGCTCTGTGCTTGTCATCCCTGCTTTTACAACAACACCACCCCCGAGAAATATTAACATTAGCTAATCAGAAAGAGGAGCATGGGGTTACCATAAATCCATTGATCTCAGCGGTATGCTACAGGTGGTATTGTAGTGATCGTTGTGTAACTAGAAGATATATTACCCTACACCCTCTTTCTACAACTAGAGGGCTCTTAATGTCTCAGGCAGTGTTACAGATTTCTGTGTCTTAATCCAGTTGTGCAGTTTTGTATTTTGTCCACCTGGGCCTTCTAATTTAATAAGTGCATTCTATCTTCCCAAATGTCTGCTTGAACTATGAACTAGTGACTGCTGATAATGCGCTGCTAGTTCATGACTGCTAATAACTTGCTGCTAGCTAATGACTGATGATAACACGCTGCTAGCTAATGATGCGCTGCTAAGTAATGACTACTGATGACGCGCTGCTAGCCAATGACTGCTGATAACGCGCTGCTAGCTAATGACTGCTGATAACGCGCTGCTAGCTAATGACTGCTGATAACGCGCTGCTAGCTAATGACTGCTGATAACGCGCTGCTAGCTAATGACAGCTGTTCACGCGTTGCTAGCTAATGACTGCTGATAAAGCACTGCTAGCTAATGACTGCTGATAACGTGCTTGTACTAGTACTTGTTTATTTGTTGGCAAAGAAACTAGTACTGGGTGGGGGGGGGGGGGGAATTTGTCCTTGTTTAGGTCATCAGTGTCTGTACTGTAGGGGCAGTCCCTATAAGCCACATACAACCACATTATTTTTCAGATATTGATGTTTTCAGTCACTTGGGTGTGTTGTGAAGTGGTTCTATGTGGTTTACAGTGAAGACTGTCTCTGTAACAATTTTGTTGACTCATTCCACTGAGTTATTTGAGGAATGAGAATGTTCCCATTCAGCACAGCATTTGTACCACCAGCATTGTCGGTTGAATTTAATGGCTGGCCAACAAAAAAAAAAAGTTGAAGATGTACATGTAACCTGCAAATTAGTTCAGTTTACACATTTGATGTCTCTGTGCCATTCTCTTACTAGAGTATCTTGCCTGGGTTTAGTATTATTAAAAAATCAGATCTCAACATGTACTTTGTTAGATTTGTCAAGTATGTAAAATGTGTGTTTCTATCCTTTTTTGCTCCCCTATTTGTAGTTGTGTCAGATGCTCCCCACCCGGTATCTAAATCCCCCTAATCTAGAGTCCCCTGTCCACACAACTCATGTGGTATTCCTGGTCAGCTGGGTTCCCTTGTAACTCTCAATCTGTTGTCAGCAACACAGAGTTATTCTCAGTCATTGCTATCCTTACGGTCTTTGACTTCAGGTGCTAATGGAGACATGGATTACCCCTGAAAATTCTGTGTTTTAGCTGCTCTGGTGACCTCTGCATTGTCCCAGAGTCTGAGTGTGTCTGGTCTTGTCTGTCGGTGTCAAAGGGCTAATAATTATTCTCTAACTTACTTGTCTATGCCCTCTATAAATTCCAAGCTGTCAATGTCACTTATTCATTCTGTCTCAAACTTGTGTAGATCTATTATCCACAAGGTGACCTTGTCAGCCAACTTCCTGACAATGACTGAACACTCATTACTGGGTGAGTGCAAACTCTGGCCTTGATACATCTCTCTCCATCGCACTCATCAGGTGGGCCATCTTCACTAGACCCTGACTGTTGACTAATCATACTGCTCCCCCCTTGACGACTCCAATCACGCCTTTGATGTACATGATTACATTGTGTGTGTGTTTAGTCAAACAGAATGTATTATGTTGTCAACTGGATTGGAACTCGGAACTCGGTTCAGAAGCCTCAGTCAAACATAATGTGCGAACGTCTTCCAACTATTGTTGAGCATCTCCTGCAAATAATTGATTTCACCACATCTGTCATGCTTTACATAATTACCTTTTGGGTATTAGGCTTTTAATAAATTGTACAAGCTCAATAAAAAATAGATTCAAAGACAACATATCAAATGTTGAAACTGAGAAATGTTATTGTTTCTTGAAAAATATAGGCGCACTTTAAAGTTGATGCCAGCAATGTTTCAGATAAGCTGGGACAATGGCAACAAAAGTCTGGAAAGGTTCTTGTGTGATGCTAAAAATAAACCTGGTGGAACATCTCACAGCTAATTAGGTCAATTGGCAACAGGTCAGTAACATGATTGGATATAAAAAGAACATCCCAGCGTGGTCTTTCAGAAGTAAAAATGGGAGGGGTTCCCAACTCTGTGAAAGACTACACAGGCAGATAGCGCGACAATTTAAGAATAATATATCTCAATGTAAACTTGCAAATAGTTTGGTGATCTCATCATCTACAGTACATAATATCATTAAAAGATTCAGAGAATCTGGAGAAATCTCTGTACACAAGGGAAAAGGCTGAAAAACAATATTGGATGGCTTTGATCATCGGGCCCACTGCATTCAAAACAGAGACGGTTCTGTAGTGGACCTCACTACATGGGCTCAGGAACACTTCCGAAAACCATTGTCTGTGAACACAGTTTGTCGCTGCATCCACAAATGCTAATTTAAACTCTACCATGCAAAGAAGAAACCAGATATTAACAAGATCCAGAAACGCTACCACATTAGTGCACATGGCATGGGTGACTTGCACATCTGTGAAGGCCCCATTAATGCTGAACATTATGTACAGGTTTTGGAGCAACATATGCTGCCACCCAGATTATTTCTTTTTCAGGCAAGACAATGCCAAACCACATTCTGCATGTATTACAACAACATGGCTCCGTACTAAAAAGGATGTGATGCTAAACTGTCCAACCTGCAGTCAAGACCCGTAACCAATGGAAACATATTGGGGATTAAGGAACACAAATACGGCAATGGAGACCTCAAAGTGTTAAGCCGCGGAAGTCCGAGACCAAGCAAGAACGGGAAAACATTTCTCCTTCAGAACTACAGCAATGAGTCTCCTCAGTTCCCAGATACTTACAGAGTATTGAAAGAAGAGGTGATGCAACAGTGGTAAACACGCCCCTGTCCCAACTTATTTGAAATATGTCGCTGGCATCAAATTCAAAATGGGCACGTATTTTCCCAAAAACAACATTTCTCAGTTTCAAAATTTGATATGTTGTCTTTGTATTGTTTTCAGTTAAATATAGGGATAAATTATTTGCACGTCAATGCATTCTGTTTTTAGTAGCATTTTGCACAGAGTCCCAATTTTTTCGAAACAGGTGGTAGATTATGGTGATTATCAATGCAGCCTCAAAACTAAAATATCTAGCTGCAGTTTATCATGCAGCTTTGTGTTTTATTACTGGTTTAATCTATTGCACACATCAATGTCTGTTATGAACATAATTTGGCTGGGACTTTCTGGCTTCCAGACATTGGTTGATGTTTGTAACTGCAGATTATTCCAATTTATTTGATCAAATGCGCTCTCAACACTGGCTAGACTTAAAGATTCCACATGTTTATTCAGTGTGACTACCGCTTTCTCTCATGTGAGCAGATTTACCTCGCATTACATGTTTTGCTGCCTATGACGTGATTCAAATTCTTGATAAGTGACCTTCTCGTTGATGTGAATGTTTTTCATAATTGTGTTTTTCATACTGAGGATGGCAGTTAGTTAGTGGCAAGGCTTTGAATGTCCTTGGACCATGATGTCTGTGTGGCACCTGGCGAGAGATAGATGGAGGTGGGAATGTGCTAAACAGATGTATTCCCCTCCTGTTGATCTACTGATGGCCCCCGGCCTCCTGCCTCAAAGTCGCTCTGACGTGGAGATACTCTGTTGTATTTTATGTGAGCCTTCATTTGCCGGGTAAGTTGACTGAGAACACATACATTTTACAGAAATTATCTTGGAAAAGTTACAAAGGAGTGGAAGGGGGATGGATTAACCACATTGAAAACGTTACTGTAAGTTGATCTGGATGAGAGCATCAATTAAATGACTAAGATGCTAAATAAGATGTTTGGTGTATATATAATGCATGTATCTCTACCAGGCTTCAATCAATCCGGTTTCAACCCCTGATGAATATTACACCTTTCTGGTAAAACCAAGTACATACAGAGATGGGAACCAATTTAATGTTCCATCTGCCCAGAGGCATTAACTGCAAAATGACAGAAACACCCAGAATGATGTTTACATTGTCAAAAATAAGAATATATTAATAAATATTATGTACATACATTAGGATACACACAGGATATGGATCTGACTGATTCTGCTGAAGCATTGATCCAGTAGCAGCCCCATAATAACATTTTTGAATTAGAGGTGGATGAAGCTGTCATGCTTTTCATGTCCAATATCTATACGTTATTATTCATTTTAGTGCATCTCGTCTCACTAACAATTTGACTCTGGCAGATGAAAACCAAATGTTTTGTCAGTTTTTCTTTCACATAATGAATGTCACTTCCACACGTTATTTTAACCTATTAGTTTCTTGCTCTAACTTTCCTTCGTCTTCTTCGGTGGTGTACTAACTTGTGGTTGTGAGCTTGTGGTCTGTTTCCTGTAGTGAGCCATGTAGGGAATAGGTTGTCATTTGGGATACAAACCTACTCTGTCAGTGAGATCAGCCAGACTTCATAATATGGTGAGTCAACTATTTAGTATTCCCCATAGTCTTGTTATTAAAGCTATTCTGTTGCTGTTCTGGCATTGCCTGTCACTTATACTATATAACAGGGTCCAATCAGTGGACTGCCTCTCTTTTTCTCTCTCTCAATATCCCTCTCTTTTTCCCCCACCCCGTTTCTCTCTTACTCATTCTCTTTCTCAGTCTGACTCTTCCCCTCTTGCAGTTTGCCGGATTTTGCTCCTCTGTTTGATCCTGCAGCAACTTGAAGAACATGGACATAACACAGAAGTTCACTCTGAGTCATACAGGCATTACAATATTGTAATTATTTTTCATAAGTAATTACAGCTGTGAGTATTAAGAGCATTACTATATTGTAATTACTTTTAATATGTAATTACAGCTGTGAGTATTAAGAGTATTACTCTATTGAAAAGACAATTGTGAAGACAGAGTTTTCTATGTATTTTTCCATTAGAGTTTGTTTTATTGGACAGGAAAAGTGGTGAAAGGAGAGAATTAATTTTATTCAAACCTGCACTGCCACAGTGAATGTAGCCTACCCCTGGCCCACCGAAAAACACCAACACACACATGTTGACAATCCAATCCTAATTTACTGGTATCTATTACTTTCCCTGAAAAAAGATATCTCATTAAAAACAAATTCAGCGACTCCTTTTCTAAATGCATTATACTGCACACAATTTTTCTTCCAGGCTCAAATGTCTCTTCTCTTATTAGCGGACTACATAGGGACTGGGGTGCCATTTGGGACAAGAAAAGAGAGCTGCTCCCTGGAGACGCATAGGGGAGATTACGTTTGACAGAGCTGAGTGTGAGTGGGCTCTTAATATCTGTTGTTGTCACATAACAATCTCTCTGATATCCTTTCCAGGCTAAAAATATTTCCCTAACGTCAGTCTGCCTAATTTCAGTGTCAGAGTGTGTCGGCTGGTGGTTGCAGTGTGCCAACGCTTGTGTTTATTTTGTAGGAATTGTTGTTGTCGTGGGACATGTCCAGATACTAATTCCTCTCTTACCAATATAAATGGTCTTCACTGAACCGTGAAATTTGAACGAACACTTACTGCATGTCATTGTTCCTCTCATTAGATGCAAATATGTGGGTTCCTCACAGGTTAATTAGCCAGGGTTGTAGTTCTATGTGGAGCGCTAATGACTCAAAGAAATTCAGTGCACAAAATGGTCTTTGTTATTTTATGGATAATTACATTAAGGTCGGGCTAACTGGTCTGCTCACAGCTCTTTGTGTTAAGCTGTGAGAGTGTAATTCCAGTTTATGGAAGGTGTTCGGGTTAGGTGTTTAACGCCATGACGGTATAGATGTCTACGGGCGGTTATGCTATTTTGCCGCAGGAACTCATGGTAATTGAGACCAGTTCACTGCAGGCGTGAGTAGTTCTTCATTCTCTCCAGTGGGCTGCTTCTGTAAGATTTTGCTATACAGAAACACCCATTTTAACGGTCCTGTATAGAACCTTAGGAAAGGATTCTTCACAGCACAAACAGGTCTCCTCTAGATTCTTTTGAGCACGGTTCTTTATGGGACCTTCTAAATAAGAGTATTATATACAGTTATGGTTACAAGCCAAATATTCCCTTTCTGGTATTATTTTATACACTTTTGTGAGTGTGTGTGATAAACAATGTCCACAAGTTTGTTTTAATATTTAATATCGCAGGGCCTGTTGTGTAACAAATAGTGCAGTCCCAAACAACCTGCCACAATGCACAAACGTGCACATCGACGCCCTAACTGAATTTTGTTCCAGCGGTAGACTTGGAATGCATAGTTTGGACACATTCAGCGTGACACACCAGTGTCTGAGTGGAGGAGAGAGAACGGGATTCTGGGTAACTGTGCTTCGGGTGAGCGATGGAGGCTCTCCAAAGCTCTCTCTATCTGCTCACTCAATCGGCCATGCTGAAACGGCAGGCTGTGTTCATCTCCACGGACATTCCAGCGGCTAAATATAAAGGATCCAAGGGGTCTGTGAGGAAATGCCTCTGTAATGCCATGCTTATTAAAAGAAAGATTAAACCACCACTGTTGATGTTCAGGAGAACCGTAAAATAAATAATTTAGTACTGAGGACGTCAAAACTCAGCGGCACCAAACAAACCTTGAATTTAAGCTCCATATCGCTGCCTCTCCATTCACTTTCCAAAGCAGAGGCATTTCTCAGTTCTCATTTCAACATATTCAGCATCTTATGTACAGTCTATGTATCTATGGCCCATGTCTACTTAGTATTTTATTTTGCATGCCGTGCAGAACCCAGAGAAAAATACACAAACCATGAAAGGTTCTCGCAAAGTGAGCCGGCCGGAGAATAACAATCGGAGCTCTGTGACACCTGAGATGTAACTGAGTTTAGTGTGAGGGGGAAGAAATGTGTTTAGAGATGTGAACCCCTGCAATGCTGGGGTATCGACATCCTTGGGAGCTGCACACATTCCCACTCATGGAGGACAAATGAACTTAACACAAAGTTTATACCCGGCCATGTTAGACTGGCACATTTTATCCTGATCGTGTCCAAAATGGCACCCCGTTCCTCTTGTAGTGCCCTACTTTTGGTCACTTGCACCCTGACATGCAGGACATAGTCACTGTTTACTTTACAGTAACAGCACGAAGGCTTTTAGGAAGGGATTAATCACATGTCTCCTGGAGCTGTGATTATGTTGGAACGGTATCATAATACATTGAGCGTCTTGTCCTGTGATGGAATGAAAGTCTCCATCGCCTTATTAAGCTCAAGGGGCGTGTTCATCATGCTGGGAAGTTGGCTTTGAAACGAAGGAACGAGAAAGTAGACCAGAAATAGAGGCATCGCTCGGTCTGCACTTTGGACTGACTGTACATCAAAGGATTTCTAATGTTCTTATTTGATCCATTTCATCCTATTTCTGTAGTCGTTTACTGACACATTTTTACAGTGTTTTTAAAACGTTGTCGTTGAGCATTTTCATTGGTTGTGTTTTTGTCATATCCCGACTACACACAAATCCAACTCCAATTTATTTTCTGGAGAAAACCCCAGAGGTTGTGTCTTAATTTGAATATCTGGTTGTAATAGGAATTTCCCTGCAAAGCATGAAATTTCAAGACTATTCTTGTCTAAAAATACAAAGTTTGAAATATCAACCCAGACATATAAGTATATTAATTGCAATCCACATAAAAATTCACATTTCCTGCTGTTGCGTGATACTTTTCCTGATGTAGCAAACTGGCTCAAATTAAGACTCGACATCTGTACCAATTCAGTGCTGTTTTTTGATGTCAGACTCTTCATTCCTTCACCAGGCAGTAATGCCCTCACAGTGATGCCCTTTTATCTTAGTTCCCATAGCCTGCAAACACCACTCCTTACTCATTTCTCCCTCTTTATACCTTTGTTTATAACTTCACACTATATATACTATCTCTCTCTCTATACCTTCCTTCTATATATAAAACACCCCTCTCTCTCTCTCTATATCTTCCCTCTATATACACCACCCATCCCCCTCTCTATACATTCCCTCTCTTCATAACTCCCCTCTCTCCCTATGTCTTCCCTCTGTCTCTCATTCCCTTCCACCTCTTTGCACACACAATTCCTTCTCATTCCATTCTTGTCAGCCAGCATCTGACCCCTAACCAGACTGAAGAACCCTAACCTGAACTCTCTGTTTGCCTTTTTTTGGGGGTCCTGTTCGGCGCACAATACAGTTACTTAGCAACACAACATTATTTCGACCACCTGACAGACAACACTGGAACCTTGACAGATCCAGTGCACAGTGAACTGGCCAGTAACGCTGAGCTTGGAATGTGTTTCAGGTCATCTGCCAAGCAGAAAATATTATGTCTAACAGCTATTTGGGATTTGAATGGGACAGATGTGGAGTTTATGATAAATGTTCTTAGTCATCTGTGGTCAATTAAGACCTATCGGTTTTAAATCTCCAGTGAACGGGAACCTGGACAGGTGTGTCTGAGTTTGTTTAGCTCTCATAAATTCTATATCTTAGTCCTCTCCTTGATGTCTTCAAAACCACTCGCTTTCAAACTTGGAAAGGTCATTTCTAACCAAGATATGATAGTGATTCTACTTAAGGATTATGCAAATATGAAAACATATTACACAGTCATTCTAAAATGGGAGGTTTAAACAAATATGTGTTCATTGCACAGGTCCCAGACTTGCTCTTGTAGGAGATCTCTTGTCCAGTGAACAATCTTTGTGTTGGATGCTGCCGAATTACTAACGTATCATATCAAGGTCCTTAAAATAGGCGGAGGCAGGAGTCCCAGTTGATTCAGACAGACAAGGGGAATTCAGACAATTCAGTGAAACGGGGCAACTTCCTGCTTTTGTTTTATGGTAAAGTTGCCAAACTAAACACATGCAGTTGTGCTCAAAAGTTTGCATACCCTTGGAGAATTGGTAATATATTTATAATTTTTAAAGAAAACCTGAGTGAGCGGGCAAAACACATTTCTTTTATATCTTATGGGATTCACATTCAACTGTAGGTTATAACAGAATGGCACAATCATAAAACATGTCAACAAAGAAACAAATTAACTGACTCCTTTTAAAAAGTCTGCATACCCATAGTTCATAATACTGTGTATTGCCCTTCTTTAACATCAGTGGCAGTGTGCTTTCTTTTGTAATAGTTGTCTATGGTAGTTTAGCTGCCCATTCGTCTTGGCAAAATGCCTCAAGGTCATGCAAAGTCTTTGGTCGTTTTGAACGAAACGCACGTTTGAGATTTCCCCTGATGTTAACTGTGGGGTCTTCTTTGTATCTCGAACAATTCTTCTGGAAGTTTTGGCTGAAATCTTTCTTGGTCCGCCTGACCTTGACTTGGTATCAAGAGATTCCTGAATTTTCTGATTATTAGTAAGTTATTGAACAGTTCTGATTGGCATTTGCAAGGCTTTGGATATATTTTTGTATCCTTTTCCATCTTTATAAAGTTCCATTACCTTGTCATGCAGCTCTTTTGACAGTTCTTTTCTGCTCCCCATGGGTCAGTATTTAGCCTGCTGAGTGCATCCATGTGAGAGCTAAAAAACTCATTAACTATTTATACACAGACACTAACTGCAATCAACAAAATTAAAACAGCCACAGGTGTTTGAAATTAAACTTTAATGGCCATTTTCACCTGTGTGTGTCACCTTGTGTGTCTTTAACAAGGCCAAACATTCAAGGATATGTAAACTTTCGTTCAGGGCCATTTGAGTGATTTCTATTATAATTGTGATTTAAAAAGGAGCTAAACAATTATGTGATAATAAATAGCTTCAAATGATCACAATCCTTACATATTTGTTTTGCATGAGCAGTAATATTTTCAAAATCAATGCTAAAATATCATAATTTCTGCCAGGGTACGCAAACTTATGAGCACAACTGTAGAGTTGCAGACTTGGATTTCGCAGTCTGTGGTATGGTCGTTTAAATTATTCAGCCATTCTATTTGTGGGTAATAATACAAATGAACTGTCATACCTAGTTAAGAAATAACACCATTTACAACATGTCTAAGACAAGAAGGCCACGGACTGGATGTCTTGCTGATAGAATTCTGTCTTTGCAATTGAGTTTGTTTCATTTCCAAATCTGCCACATCCTTAAAGCATTCACCAGAACAAGGCTGATGTTTAGCGAATTTTTCCTACAGCTTCTCAACCATTTATGACTGTTTTATGTAATGGGGGTCTCTGGTCTTCACTGTAATGACAGACATACCTTCAAGAAAGCTCCTAGTTTTTCATGCATAATCTTAGAAGAATCAGTTGGTGACCGGGTTTCAGAAGGATCAGGCAGCCAGAAGAGACTCTGTTTATATCTTTAGCAACATTTTTACAATTAAAAATAAAATTGCAAAAGAAATACTGTCTTTTGTTCCTAATTTAAATGTAAACTTAATTGCACCTGACTTTGAAGTCAATTCAAAAAAGCGTTTTAACGTTCTGCTACATTCAAAATGAAATAACCAAGCAGGATTGTTGAAGTCTATCTATGAAGATCACATGTTTGCCATGGCCTTAATGCCAGATATGCTGGAAATGGGTTTCAGATGTAGCAGTCAGATCACAGATGTTTAAGCTTCCTGAACTTCAGTCTGGTTGTTTATCAATTATAAATGTTCAGTGATCTCGCTAGCATGCCATTTATATAACGCAAAAATGTTCCCCCTGATAGAGCTAAACATTTCAATTTCAACGGTTGATTATGAAGACATTTTCAAATTTCATTTTGCACTTAGATAAAAAGTGCTGCAATATCAAGGGTGCTTGCTGCTGTCCCAAAAACACACAGCTAAAAGAGACACGCCGGCGTCTTCTCCGTTTCTGACACCACACAGCGAAGCAACGCGCACAAGTTGGAAAAATCCCACGCGTGCAAAACCCGGCGAGCTCTGCAACCAAGTCCGGCAATGACGTCTCATTGATGTCCATTTCACCCTACTGGAATGAATGGACGTCCTCCGCAACACGCGTGGGTGTCACTCTGAATGCAGGTCGTGGGTGAATAAGAACACGATGTTGGAGTTCCCCACTCAGCGTGGTTTCCAAGACAACGTAATGTGACTAGCAGCTCTAATGTGGCCAGTAAAGTATGAGCTTTATGCCGCTCCATTATTTACTGTAACATCTTAACGAATTCCGTTTACATGACAGTGTAGTCAACTGGGATCTCAGGAGAAAGGCCACATGATTGCAGATGAACAAATGCAACAACCATGTCACGTTCACTAGCCTACAAAGGCATCCGAGGTACTCAGTTCTAAAAAAACAACCCGAAAGTCATCCAGGGAAATGTGCTAATTATACATAAAACGCTACGACAGGGCTCTTATTTTCCTATAGTTCTTCTAGAGGATCCGGAAACTGATAATTCTTCGGAGTGTACAAAATAGTTTGATTTGAGCTAGTGTTTAGCTTAAACATTTATCACGCAGTTTCCCCTCAGCCATTCCCCCTGCACAATATACAGGATCACGTATATTGTTTACAATAATTGCTTAGTTATTGTAGACAGGTATTCATTTAACCACTTTGTAATTTACAATAGTTACGTGGTCAC
Organism: Esox niger; assembly: GCA_016801105.1. Classification (NCBI taxonomy): domain Eukaryota; kingdom Metazoa; phylum Chordata; class Actinopteri; order Esociformes; family Esocidae; genus Esox; species Esox niger. The sequence goes on along the minus strand of JACXGJ010008455.1, from coordinate 13,338 downwards.
TATATTCATTCACTCATTAACCACCTAATGAATGAGTCTCTTAATGTAGTTCTTCACTGAAGGAGCTTGAGCAAAGAAGAGTGCAAAATATTTAGCTAAATATGGCTCTTTCCCGATGTAAAAAGCGCGTAGAGACCTATTCAAATAGACTAATGGCTGTAATTGCTGCCAAAGGTACCTCTACCAACTATTGATCAAATGGGGTGAATTCTTAAGCAATCACCTACTTTCTATTTTGTATCTGTAAGTCATTGAGAACAATTTATAGGTTTTATTTTCCACTTTGACATTATGGATTTTTTTTGTGCTGATCGGTGACAAAACCTAATGAAATCGATTTTGATTTCATGTTGCATCACAATAAATTGTGGAAAAGTCCAAGGTGTGTGAATATTTTAGAGAGCCATCTTATCATAATAATTCATGGCTTCAGATATATATTTAGATTTACGGTACCAGGCTGTGGCTGACCTCCAGAATGTGTGTGTGGTTAAGTGTGTTTAAGTGTTTTTTGGTTTGGTTGTCTCATCCATTATGAATCAGGGTCTTCACTGACAACATGGATCACTAACTAAGAATGAAGTTATAAGGTTTTAAAGCAGGCCGTAATGCAAATGTCTGGCACTAAAATGACTTCACAGATGAAGAGAATTGCAAGAGATGGATAGAGAAACAAGAGGAGAGGAGCTCATAGTACATAAGTGCATGTGAATCTGTCTGTAAAGCTGACAACTATTTAAACCCAAGCAGTTAGAGACAGTGCATGTGGGAATTACTGATAATGTAATTGTTTGTTTGGATTGGTTGCAGTGGCAGCTGGATGTGGGACTCGTTGTTGTTTTCGCAGTAAAATAATTAATGACGGTAACAAATGTATAATGAGATGCTGGTGAAACGGAAAAGGACAGATTATTCAGAGGGGCTGTTTTGTCTGTCAACAACTTAACCTGCAGTGGAGGAAAACTGACTCACAAAACACACACACACACACACACACACACACTCTACAAACCACAAAAATATAAACAGTAAGACATTTTCTTACTCCTATTTTTTCCAAGTAATCGAGGGAATATAAAAGGCATGACAACTTCAGATCTATTCTACACGGTAGATTAGGTGCTTGAAAATATTAGCATTAATAATGTATCTATAATGCAGGTGGCAGACAGACAGACACACACACACTCGCTGTTAAACACATGTGACCATTTGTTAACTCCTCCCACTTCCCTCCCCCAACCACTTCCTCATCCGGCCTTTTATACTCAGACTCCAGAGGCGCTGATTACATCTGCATCATCTGCTGAGGATGTGAAGGAGAAAGTACAATTTCTTTCAAGCTCTTGAGCCTCAAATTATATTTCCATCCAATATTGATAACCGTTATGTAAGGGGGATGTTTGGTGTGGCATAGGGGGGTGTTTGGGGTGGGGGCTGGGTTGGAGGGTCTGTTTGAATATGGCATTTTGTTTCATTCAATTAGACTATAATTCGTGACTATAATTAGACTTTGTCTTGTGTAATGTTCATTGTTGAGAAATAAATAAAATAAAAAATAAATAAATAAAAAATTAGACTATAATTACATGTTTAAAGTCAATACATACAGTAGCAGTCAAACTTTTGGATAGGCTTATCTATTGAAGTGCTGTATATATACCCATTCTGGTACTTTGTAAATACTGTAAATTGTATTCACTTTAATATGGCTGAAATTGCATTTATTGTCAATCTGGTAAGTCTTTACAAACTATAATTTCCAGTTTAACAAAGTTTAAATACAGTTTTAGTACAGTTAAATACAGTATATTCAGTATCTCAGACACATTAAGATTCTGTTTCATATTTTATTAGAGACTTGTGATTGAAAACTGCCTTGCCAAATTCCTAGTACGTTGCCAGCCATGAAAAGAGCAACAGTAATCTAACTCCCACAAAGTACAATAGAATATCTGTCATATTAGCTACAAAAAAACGATTTTATGCAAAGATAGGGGCGGGTTGGCCAAGAGAGGTGGGAATGGCTTGGAGCCAAAAGATATAAATGGCTGGTACCCATTACTGCTTCTTGTAGTGGATGCAGATATGCTATAAGGGTGAGATGGCTCAGGCAGGGAGATCTAACGACAGTGAGTCGGGGGTAGTCTAGAATTGTCTGGAATAGGACAGGCATCAATTCCTGTCTTGGGTTCTCTACTGCTGGTGCAGAGGATGAACCTGAAGGTCTTAAGATATGTATGGAAGAATAGGGCTGTCCAAGGTCATGGCGTGATTCAATGCACAGAAGGAGGACATGTCGTGGAGGTCTTGTCAAGGTTGAGCTTGAGTTAGCGGAAATGTCAGCCAGGCAAACAGAAATGTGTGTCACCACTTTGGTGTCAGATTGAGGTGAGAAGAACAGCAGTGTCATGTGCAAGGAAAGACATCCACAGGTTGAATGTTGTCAACTAGGTGGCATTTTCAATTTGTTGGCTTTTCCTTCCTGATTGACCCGGTTGGAGTCCTGTCAAACCGTGACAGGGGAAGGTATAACCCAATGAATATAAAAATCTGATCTGATTGACTGCAATAAAAAAAAGCAAATCTCTTGAATAGAAATGACCTTTAACTCACAGTCTATATTGAACAACGTGCACCATCAGTGGCTGATTGGTTAGGGATTCAGGCTTGTGATTGGAAGGTTCCTGGTTTGAATCCTGACTGGGCCAATTGTAGTCTGGGCAAGGCACTTCTCCTGGGAAAATGTCCCTGAACTTACTATAAATCACTTTGGTAAGTGTCTGCTGAAGTGTCTATCCTTCTACAAGGCTGACTGATTTGAGTTTAAATACAGCCATGAGAGAGCAAAATTAGTGTCACAACACTGAACTGAAGAAACCCAAGAGGACAGACAGCAACCTCTGAAGCTAAATATACAGAACATTTGACCCATCAAACAGTGTGCAAATCTCCTCAGTGACAGAAATGGAAATGTGACAGAATAGAATTTCTTGCATTTGTAGTTATGTTGCAGGAGGATTGCATTAAACATTGTGAACCCACTATAGAGAATAGCCTGAGTCCAGACTCTGGTTCGGTTCCATGTGTCTGGTTTGTATGACTGCGGTATTCGTGTATGCGCTGACCCTGGGAAAAGATAGACTCCGGTTTTCCCTCAGGACGTCAGGGCGAGTCAAAAGGAAAGCACAGCTGAGATTCCCATGGGTTACAAACACTGAGGTACGGCTGCAGGCCAGACAAGTGATTTTCGTGGCAATTATGCCCGGCAACGCCGCACAGTGACTGATCAAACAGAACGCTGAAGATCAAATCTTCTCTCTGCCTAGTTAGCGGGGGGCACAAGGGCTCGGGAAAGGGAGGCCACGAGCATCCCCAGAATGCACGCTTTGCATTCCCAGGCTGCCTTTCTTCAGTTGAACCTAAGACAATACAGACACTAATTATTTCAAGACTGAGGATGTCAGACTACGTGCTGTGGAACCCAGGTGACCAAGCCTCCTTTATGCACATATGCAATAAGTCTGTCAGCAGGCCTGTCCTTTTTGCCCTGCTCTTTTCCTTCAATATTGCAAGTGTGTGTTCAGTCTTTGCTTTTTGGTTCCCTGTAGAATATCCTAGGATAATCATCGATATTAAATTAGAGCATTGCATTGAAAGAACCGATCTAAGATCCACAACATGTGGCACTCAGACAGTTCCCCTCACGGGCTTGTTTACATCACGCTACATCTTCCAAGACATATGAAAGAAGACTTGAGACGCTACATACTTTCCGAGATAGAGCACGCTCGATTATTCACGCGATTGACGGCCCCGGTCCTGTGTGGTACGTCCTGAACAAGCCAGTGTAAATTCAACACCTTGTGGATATTATCATGCAAACCCAGATCTAGTCTATCAAGCGTTTTATTCGCTCTCTCTCTATGTAAACACGCCCTCAGTCTGCAGTGTTTACTCACTGCTCCTCCCCTTGTTTTCCCTCACAAGTGTGTCTGTTCAGAGGTACGGCAACTAGCCTGAACAGTAGCTAAGTGGGTGGAGCAAGCCTGAACAGTAGCTAAGTGGGTGGAGCAAGCCTGAATAGTAGCTAAGTGGGTGGAGCACAGTGCTCACAATGTCAGGGTCCTGGGCTCTATTACTACATGGGACCCATATTAAAATATACGCACTTCCAAATGTTTCCATGGATAGGAGTTACGTCTAAATTATGCAAATGCAGTCTCCTTTGTGGGTAAAACACTGAGCAAACTTTTCCCCACTGTAAACTAAGTTGAAGCCTGCCAAACAAACAGTACGAGACAGGACCCAGCCAAGGTCCAATCAAATTGTGGTGCTGGAGGGTTAACTGTAAACCACGGTAACCTAGACAACCTAATCTCCAAACGCCATGGCAGCCTGTAAACAGTTTGCAAAAAAATTACCTGATTTGTACCCTTTGGTTGCTCCTGATTTAAAAACAAAACACAACTTTTTTTTGGTATTCCAAGAGATTGCATTACATTTAATTACAAACAGCTGAATGCAATAGCCAGCTGTTTGTTTACTTATTCAAGCAAGATAATTTCACTAATTAACATGTGATGAAAGTTATGAAATCACAGTTTCAATTACCATTGAAAGTGGTGGTTCTGGGGCAGAGCTAATTTTGTATATTTCTGGTTACTGGCTGATATGACTGCCTCTAAACTCAGAAAAGACGTTCGACTAATCTAATGAGCTTTTAGTGGCAAATAGGAGTTGGATTTATCTATGTTTCACTTTTACTGGCTGTCAAAGTAACAGAATGTTAGTTATCTAAATTTAGAAACTGAATTTGAAACTACATTTGCCAAATGGAATTCATATGAATCTTAATGGCTGAGTGTATAAGACATTGGTTGACATTACATTGCATTTTGGGAATGTAAAACACAGACATTGGATATATAAATATAGAATTTTAATATAGAATTCCATTCACCTTAAATTTTATAACTGAATGCAATAACCAAGTCAGTTTCACAACATGAAATACAAGTTGAATTTTACAGTTTGGTAACACATTTGTGAATTAGAAATTCCCTTTTTTATTAAAACCAAATGTGTGAAATCAATAATTAAAATTACATTTTGGTTGGCACTAAAATTGTTACAAAGAGGATGGACAAAAACTGGATGGAGAAGAGGGTGTGATGTGGGTTTATTTTTCAGAGGCGCTTTGCTTCATCTCCACAATAACATTTGAACACACAAACACACATTCTCTCACAAACACACACACTTGTTTTTCTGTCCTTCAGTGCACCAGAAATCCAGAAATTCATGTTCCCAATCTCTGAGGCCTTTTGAGAATATTTTCTTTTCTTGTATGTGATATATATAAAACATACAAGTAGCCCTTAAGCCTATTTTTATATAAATTCCTGAATGGGTCCATGTAGCCTGGAGCTAACGGAATAGGGTCAGTGATTCTGGGGTCATCAGGGTCCAGTCATTGTTTTTTTCATCCGCAAACTCGGCATAGCCACAGCTCATTTTTGCCCCTCCCCATGTATAAATACTCTACTGAACCGGGAGAACCCCTATCTGGCTTCGTCCAGAATGTCTCACCAGCTGATTCGTTAATAGTTTGGACTGCCCAAAAACAAGAGCCCCAAACCTAACTCTAAGCAAAACCATATCCTTATCCCTAAACCTAACTCTAAACAAAACCATATCCTTATCCCTAAACCCAACTCTAAACACAACCATATCCTTATCCCTAAACCCAACTCTAAACACAACCATATCCTTATCCCTAAACCTAACTCTAAACACAACCATATCCTTATCCCTAAACCCAACTCTAAACTATTCCATATCTTTATCCCTAAACCCAACTCTAAACACAACCATATCCTTATCCCAAAACTAATCTCTAAACAATTCCATATCCTTATCCCTAACATTAACCTCAATAACTTAACCTCTTGCCCAAACTTCATCTAGCCCCAATGCTTGAACCTAAACCTAAAAGTAAACCCAACTCTAACACTTTAAAAGCATGCAGAAATGGTGACCGTGCACCCACTTTCAAGTGGAAATAAATTATGAATAAGGGTTTAACGGTAAACAAGCCAAGCAGCCGGGGAAATCCCTACAACACATTTACACTTTTCACCATCTGGCAACACACACAAACAAACACACATATAAACATAAACACATAGTCAGTGCTCTGCAAAGCATCAACATGGACAACCATGGAACAAACACACCCACCCATTTAAATCAAACACAAAACACTCACAGCAAACCTGAGATACTCCCAGTGCCTTGAGTTGGATTTAGAGGTGGTGGTATATAATAACTGTGATGTTTATCTTGAGTTTTATTTACAGGTGCTGGAGTTTATAATCTTTTTGATGTAATGGTTATCGTAACTGTTATTATGGAGTGCTAGAGTTCATCAGCATTGTGATGTGATGGTTATCTTGAGTTTGATTTAGAGGTGCTGGTGTTTAACAGCTTCGTGATGTGATGGTTATCTTAAGTTTGATTAAGAAGTGCTGCAGTTTGGCAGCTTTGTGATGTGATGGTTATCTTAAGTTTGATTAAGAAGGACTGCAGTTTGGCAGCTTCGTGATGTGATGGTTATCTTGACTTTCATTAAAATGTGCTGGTTGCAGGGGCGGAGCTTAGCTTTCTCTCCCATGGGTGCAAACATTAGTCGCGGATTTACACTCCCACCCTTCACCACTAAATTCTTCCTATTGCTACCTGACTTCCTAACTAAAAGACAGAGGCAGATAATATTAATATTGAATACAATTCTTCCGAAACATTATGGAGGTTTCATGTACCATGATGAGCAGACGTTTTTTATTAGCCTACAACAAAACATGCTTGCAGCTACAAAACTTTGCTGCTGGCTGCTGTTGGACCTGGAACAAAATCCGCCTCACTTTGCTAGAAGCTGCTCCCATCACTGTAACATCAGATCTATCCATCTTTTCATGCTTCTGCTGCTCAATAATCTTACTAAAGATGTTCCACATATCATTATATTTAATATTATGTTTTGCCTCTGAGAAGCAGACATATCTAGGTTCCATTCTTATGTTGTGTTACTTAAGCTAGCCATTTCCAAAGCTCAGATCCTTGAACCGACAAGATCCGATGTTACACATAGGGTTGCCAGATTCACTGACATTATACCACTTAATCACACACAAACTCCACCTTAAAACAGCACAAATGCTATTTCTTCTACACAACCCTATCTGGAAACCTCTGCATCTGGCAACACTGGTTACAGCCCCACGGTCACATATTGGTCAATCATACAAATGCATTATGGAATTGCAAAGCAAGTATAGATGTTTACTTCATAATAGTTTTTCAACCATAACATAAACTTCTTGTGGGCCCCTCTGACTGGCTCCCATGGGGGCCCCCACAGCTCCCGTTAAAGCACCGCCTCTGGCTGGTGATCATCAGGTTTGTAATGTGATGGTTATCTTGAGTTTAATTAAGAGGTGCTGGAGTTCATCAGGTTTAGGATTTTCATCTTGAGTTTGATTAAGAGGTACTGGAGTTTAGGTGGTTTGTAATGGTTATATGAACCAGAACATCAGAGGCTTTACTCAGATGGGAATACAAAGTAAAAGTCCTTAGGGGCAAAACATGTGTACTGTCTAGCTATATCCAATTGGCACCCTTTTCCCTGTATAGTCCTCAGTCGTGTACTTTATAGGGAGGGTGCATTTCAGAAGCAGACTCTCTGTGCCGCCCCCCCCCGTCTCCTGGTGCAGGCTGACTCATACAGATACATGATAATCTGAGACTTTGCCTCTATCACATCTTTGCTTACAACTCACATCAGACATCTTGCCTCTAATACGTCCTATAGTAGCATACACATCTCTCCCTGTCTCTAACACATCCTATTAACACATCTAAATCGTTCCCTTCCTCTAACCATTTCCATTGTAGCATATCACAGCCTCCTATGCACCATAGTGTCACATCTAAGTCTCTACTGGTCCTACTGTCACATCTAAGTCTCTACTGGTCCTGCTGTCACATCTAAATCTCTACTGGTCCTGCTGTCACATCTAAGTCTCTACTGGTCCTACTGTCACATCTAAATCTCTACTGGTCCTACTGTCACATCTAAGTCTCTACTGGTCCTACTGTCACATCTAAGTCTCTACTGGTCCTACTGTCACATCTAAGTCTCTACTGGTCCTACTGTCACATCTAAATCTCTACTGGTCCTACTGTCACATCTAAATCTCTACTGGTCCTACTGTCACATCTAAGTCTCTACTGGTCCTACTGTCACATCTAAATCTCTACTGGTCCTACTGTCACATCTAAGTCTCTACTGGTCCTACTGTCACATCTAAGTCTCTACTGGTCCTACTGTCACATCTAAATCTCTACTGGTCCTACTGCCACATCTAAGTCTCTACTGGTCCTACTGTCACATCAAAATCTCTACTGGTCCTACTGTCACATCTAATTCTGTACTGGTCCTACTGTCACATCTAAGTCTCTACTGGTCCTACTGTCACATCTAAATCTCTACTGGTCCTACTGTCACATCTAAGTCTCTACTGGTCCTACTGTCACATCTAAATCTCTACTGGTCCTACTGTCACATCTAAGTCTCTACTGGTCCTACTAGTTTCTAACAGGTCTTCCTGTCATGTCCAAATCTCTCCCTGACTCATCCATCCTTCTGTTACACCTAAATCTCTCCCTACCTGAAACACATCATACAGTAACATCTAGGCCACTGGATGCTCCCCAGATGGCCTCTCCACTGCCTACCACACACACACACACACACACACACACACATCCACACATCTGAGTGGAGGAAGCTCTTCCCACCCAATCTTACTGCAGACATCACCTGAGGCTGCAGGCAAAACCTTCAGTCTAGAACATTTCCCATCTGCACACCTCCAGCAGGGTTTAAGTGTGCGATTGGAGGAGATTGTCTGGGGTTTACGCCATGGTTAAATCCACGTGAGAATGTTCTGTAAGTACGCGGTTTATTCGGGGATTGCAGAAGGGCTGTGGGCAGGCGGATCTGATGTCCGGTGAGAGGAGTGAGAACAGACACGGCACCCTGGGCTACTCCTGCGTGAGAGTCAAAGGGGTCTGCTGGTTGGGTGTCTCAAATTCTGATTGGACAGTGAGTAGTTTCAGAACACCGCAGTGCCAGCCCCCACTTTTCTCTCCCCCTCACATACACACACATGAACGCACGCACGCACGCACGCACACACGGGTCGTCTCCAGTCGATCTATGTGGGGGAGTGTGTGATGCTCCAGGATAATCATGAAAAATGAAACTCATGCTGTAAAGAGAAAGAATGAGCAGGAGACAGAGAAAGAATGAGGGTAGAGGGAGAAGGGAGAAAAGGGAGGGAGAGAAAGAAATAGAGGAAAAAGAGAGTAGAAGAGAGGTATCGAGAAAAAGCCAAGGGAGTATACAATATTCGTGCCAGGAATATATCCATGTGTAATCTGAGAAGACTAAAACAAGTAAAACAGGGGAGAAACCCATTTTATGGAACAGGAAGGAACCCATTTTATGGAACAGGAAAGACGCTCCTGTGAGGTAACTGCTTGCTGCTGAAACATGGTCTTGGTTACAGAGACACTTAAGGTTTGTCTTGTCATGCGGCTCTCCCGCGGCGAGCCAAGTCATCGGCTGGCAAGGCTCCCTGCGCCCCTGTACGCATCATCAAAGAGCGCCAGAAGGCTGCCAGAACAGAGAGGAATGGCATTGGCAACAGCGGAGTACATGGGGAGATACTCCACCATACATTCCTTGTGTCCTCCCCCCTCTACTCCCACTCAAAACCCACGGAAAGGAGAAGATCAGAGGGGAGGTGCTTTGGCTGATGGGTTGAGGAAATAAGGACAGAGGACGCGACGACTTTGACATTGAAATCTTCCCTCCCTCCAAACATGGAGGATTAGGATTGTCTCTGCTCAAAGGTCACAGAGACATGGGGAAAAAGCAGTTCCTTACGCGTGCTAAACGGGAACACATGATCTTCCACATCTAAAGAAACGGGAATTGTTCTCATTAGAAGCTCTTACCCGTGGTACTTCGGCCAAGGTTGACCGTCTCACGGCTGAGTTTTAAGGGGACGGCCAAACCCCTATGGACATGGGACTCAGAGAAAGGCCCTGCTTCGTACTGGCATCCTGTCTGAGGGGCTTCTATAAGCCGCTCGCCCCCACAAGCCTCGGCCTGTTCAAGCCCACCTATGAACAGTTCTACGCAGCCCCGTTATTCACTTCCTGTTGTACGGTAGAGGGGTGGAGCCTGTGTTACTAACAGAACTCTGTCCTTTTTGGACCGTGAAGCCACCGATTTTGCTGGGAAATAATACATTGTCTTTCCACGAGTGGTGTTTCACTAAAGGCCTGACGGGCATGAGAAAGAACTGTGTTGCTCTCTATTACGCGTATCACAGCAACTTTCAATTATATTCAATCATTGCTACACCATTCATATAACCGCCAAACTGCGCTCCGTTATATGAGGGTAAAAGAGACGCCTTGCTTCACTGCATACGCTGAATAAATCCCAAAACACATTAACGACACGTAATTAAAATGAACGGCAGCCCGAGCTGAGCTACCTTCCAGGCTAGGATAATGGGTAGGATAATGGCCCTATCAGAGCATATCGTAATATTGATCGTTTTAAGCACATGCAGATAATCTCCCACCTTAATTCTGAATAATGATGTAACGGCCTGACAGTTCCATCCGCGGCAGCGTCCTTAAAAGGCCTCGAGTTCGTTTGACATGGCGGTAGGATGCAGACCGCTATACATCACTGCAGGGCTTGCCCCGTTTTTACGGATGCAATCGTTCGTCGTAATTCCATTCGCCATTGAAAAGTCTAAATAACTCATGGGTTTTTGGCTGCGATCAGCCCGAAGCTAGCTCCATGTTGACTGGCTTGTAACGCTCCATTTGAAGGCTTGCAAAAACAGTGTCTATTCCTGTTACCAGCATGGTAAGTGCATGGTAACATCATGGTAACATCATGGTACCAGCACGGTTACTGCATGGTAAGAGTGAGGTATGAGTGTTTCAATTCCAGCAGGGTGCCAATATGAAATTACTTAAACACAATTTACATACTGGATAAAAGTGTCTGCTAATTGACTATAATGTAAATATAGTAAAAAAAATAGTGCAATATAGGGAGCCCATTTAGTGACACACACAGCCATGATCGCTGAGAGCTCAGTTTTGAATAAATCTCCCCTTGTGGAATGTGTTCAGGACAAAATGTTCCCTCAACTCTTCACTTTCTACACAGTCCTTTTTGATCTTAGTCTGCCTCCTGTCCTTTGACAAACTAACATCCATTGAAAACACTGTGTCGGGTCTGCAGCTAAAACCCACTGCCTTTTGAGCCAGCAGGAGCCAGTGAGACTGTGCCTCTGGGACTGACTGCAGTAAAAAACAATTACAACCAGCTTCAAATCGTTTACCATGCTCACACACTAACGCACGCATCGCGCTAATTGGAGGGTTATGTCGGGTTGCGCCGGACGACAAGTTGTCCCCACCCACCACCATTTAATGTCTTCAGGTTTAAACACTGGGTCTGTAACCAAGCGACCTCTGACTGCGCTGCACCATCGGACCTAAGGAAAAAAACGTAACAGTGTTTCGCTGTACTCCTCCACAATTCCCTCTAAATCACACAACCCTGATCATCTATGGGGTTACGTAAGTTGCTTTAGTTGCTATGATACGGGCAGAAGACTGGGGACTTCTGAGAACGTTTTAAGTAGCATTATCAGCGATCTAATCGGCCAAAACGGCAATGGGCCTGACACTTTGGCTTTCCAGTCACCCCCAACACCTGGCGTCCGGCTGGCTGCAGATGGCCAGAGACATGGGCCGCGTCCCGAATGGAAAACAACTCCCTACACAGTGCGCTACTTTAGACCAGGGTCTGTACCATGAGGGTGAATAAGAGCTGCCATTTTAAATGAGGTCTTGCTAATCTCTGCTCGCCAGATGCTAATGTTTCAGACACAGTGGTGGAGCTGCATATCACGCCAATGGACGGCGTCTTCGCCCCGACAAATCCTCTTAGGAACGGTTTGCAATATTCTTCTCTGGCGTGACACCAAACCAAATCTGTCTAAACGGACTGACAGATAGAATAAAAGAAAGAAGGGCATTAAAATGGGACAGCATGATTGTTCCCATCTCTTTTTAGGGTGATGTAACACTATCCTCCCAACCCCCGCTCCACACACACCTTCTAATCTTCCACCCCCTTGTGGTTTTGGCAGGGGCGGGGCTTTGGGTTTGGCCGGGTTGCTTTACGAGCTGTTAGAATCGCAGAAGCCATCTTATAAACGACCAGTTAAATGAGAGATCACGGGAGCTTGCATACCTGCCCAGGAGGGAGCATTAAATCGTCCCGTCTGGACGACCACGAGGACAGACCCGATCCATACAGACACACAAACTTGAGGTTTTGTAAACTTATGTTAAATTAGTAGGCTGTGATGTTTTCCATAAAAAAAATTCACAATAGCTGAGTAAACAGTCACGCAAAATGAAAAAAATGGCAAGTTAAAAAAAATCCTGCTAAATAAAAAAAAGAAGGCAAACCCATTTAAAGTAGAAGTTGGGAAAACTGTCAAGCAAAGAAAAAGCTGGTTAGTGCCATGCTCGATCCAAAAAAGCGTCCCGATCAAACCCTTCCTTATGAATCTTTTCATTTAAGCCACAATGCCACAGAATATCTCTAGTCGAGCATGAAAACTTCATGATTCGGTGTAGCGTGGAACCCTGAAGGTGTTGTGGCATCAGCCTAGTGACAGCCAGTGGGTCTGCCGGCCGGGTTTAAATCCCAGGGTGGATGTCCACGCGCCGGGACTAAGAAAAGGAACCAAAGACTAGCGAGGAACCGGTTCGCTGGTGTAAAACAAAATAACAACACCCTGTCAACACCCTCAGAAAGGGGTGTTGCCTAGCAGAACCCAACAGTGACAACACAAGAACCGGGTATTGTTTTTCGTTTTGCCTTGTATTTGAAACACAGGCATAGTATGGTTTTAATTGAATGGGTCTACAGGGCTGTACACAGCCAGTGATCGATCCTTCAGTGATATTGCTTTGTAATACATTTAGAACAAATATTGTCACACCGACAATGACACAGCATACAAAACAGGCAACACATGAGACAAAGAGAGAGGCTGTGGTAATGTGAACTGAAGCTGCCGTCTCTCCACGTCAGCCTGTGTGTGTGTGTGTGTGTGTGTGTGTGTGTGTGTGTGTGTGTGTGTGTGTGTGTGTGTGTGT
>JACXGJ010008454.1:0-27154 GCA_016801105.1 Esox niger | reverse complement strand
TAATCACTATGGTCATGCACTGTCGCAATCTCCCTGCAAGACCCCTTCCAGTCTCTAATCACTATGGTCAGGCACTGTCGCAATCTCCCTGCAAGACCCCTTCCAGTTTTTAATCACTGTGGTAATGCACTGTTGCAATCTCCCTGCAAGACCCCTTCCAGTCTCTAATCACTATGGTAATGCACTGTTGCAATCTCCCTGCAAGACCCCTTCCAGTTTTTAATCACTATGGTCATGCACTGTCGCAATCTCCCTGCAAGCTCAGAACAGCAGGCGGCTCAGTGAAATTGGATAGCATTATTTCTGGATGACATACAGTATCATCCTGCCACTCTCCACACTACCTATTCTTTCCACTTTCTATCCAAATACAATACAAATGATATCTCTAATCGACACTCTTGTTGTTTCTCTAAGAACATCTCCTCAACCTAACCTAACCAAATATTTCAAGATGGATTAGTGAACCGAGACTGCTCTCCTCTGCGTCGCACTGACTAAGCTGACTCTCATCTGTTCTCATCCTCCCAGTACTATCTGTTGTCTTCAGCACTTACAAGATCTGTACCTAAATAAGCTTGACTGTATTTCTGCATTTCCAGAAGCCAAGTGGTGTTAGAGCATTTCATTAGTGTATTCACTTTCATTGCAGATTGGCATGCTTCGTATACAGTCGTGAAATAAGTACACCACTTAGAAAGTAGTTTTATTTTTTATGTTTTGACATATGGGTACACTACTGATAGATAATGGTAACTTCATTTAATAAATGACACTGAAGATTATACTTTGCAATCATGTATTCAAAAATCTACAGAAATACATATTAATAATGCAGAAAAGATAAGTGCACCCCTAGCTTCAGTAGCTGGTGTTGCCTTCTTTGGCTTTTACAACTTAATTCAGCTGTTTCCTGTAAATCTCTGTCAGTCTCTTAACATTGACTGGAAATTATTTTTGCCCACTGTTCTTTAAATGTGCCATGTCTACATTTCGTTAGCATTAAGTTGTGGGTTTTGAATTGGTCATTCCATATCCCTAAATGTCTTCATTTTGAGCCATTCTGTAGCTTGTCTGTTTTAGATCATTGTCCTGTTGCAAGATCCATGTCCATAATTGGTAAGCCAGGGGGTAAGCCAGGAGGTAAGCCAGACTCAAGGGGGAGCGTAAGTCTGCAAAAATAATATGGTAAATTAAATTGATTGGACATGATTTAGAAAAGCACATACCTATCTATGTAACATCCCACACTTCACGGCGCATGGCAGAGCCACAAAATCCAAGGAACTCTCCCTAGAACCCTGAGATTGATGAAATTGAGAGAATTATACCTGGGTAAGATTATAAAAAACATATACAAAAAATGTGCTAAATCATTGTAAGTTCCCAGGAGCAGAGTGAGCTCCATCACTGGGAAATGGGAGGTTTGGAACCACCATCTCTGCAGCACTCTGTCAATCAGGCCTTTATGGTAGTGTCTAGACTGAAGCCACTCTGAAGTAAAAGGCACATGACATGCCGTCTGGAGTTTGCCAAACAGCACTTACAGGACTCGCGGGGATGCTTCTCATCGGCAGGGACTGAAAGACTGGTCAGGATTAAGAAAAGGATGAACAGATCTGCCCTCAACTGGGCACTGCTCCAGTGTTGTAAGAGTCCAACAAGAGTGAAGACCAGGAGATGGGTGAAGAGGACAATAAATGTATGACCGCCTGAAGCCATTCCTTCTGAACTGCTGCCTTCTCAGGAGAGGAGTTGTTAAGTTGATTTTGATCAAAATAAGGTCAAACACATTTAAATCAGGAAATAAATTCAACCAGTGCATGGATTGCTCACAAAAACATCTCCAAAGGGAATCCATGAGTCGACAAGGTGTACAGCATGTTGACAATGGTTGAGAAAGACAAAAGATTTGCTCGCATAAGCTGCATTTTTAAAGGAGACAGTGAACTTCAGGAGAAACCCAACTGCATTCCCGCCATCGCACTGGGTTGCTCCCCAGTCAACTCACTGGACCTCAAGTGGGAGCTGAACATCACCTAGATTACAAAGAAAGCTCAGCAGAGGATGTACTTCCTGTGGCAGCTGAAAATGTTCAACAAGCCAAAGATTATGATGTTGCATTTCTACACTGCCATCCTGAGACCATCCCGGTCTGGTATGCTGCAGCCACTGCTAAGGACAAGGGCAGGATGCAGTGCATCATCCACTCTGCAGAGAGAATGATTGGCTGTAATTTTCCGTCGCTACAAGACCTTAACATCTCCAGGACGCAGAGGCGTGTGGCAAAGATTGGTGCTGATCGCTCTCACCCTGGAAAGGGTCTATTCAGAACTCTCCCCTCTGTCAGAAGGCGGAGGTCTATCAGGGCCAAAACCTCTCGCCACTATAACAAATTCTCTCCTACAGCAGTAGTCCTCATAAACATGCCCCTGGAGCCAAACTGAGTATAGCCCCTCCGCACATACACACACACAACCCTCAACTGGACAAATCTTGCACTAACCCTAACCCTAACCCATGTTTTGTAGAATATATCTTTTATATATTAACGCTCAGACTTGTTTTTATGCTCAGTCCACTATTCCTATTTGTTTTCACTTCTTTGGTACAACGTTGCTGCACTAACAGACCAGAACAAATTCCTAGTTTGTTGTGAAACTTGGCAATAAAACTCTCATATTCTAATTAAAAGAGCGTCAGCAAAATTACTCAAATATAAATGTTTGTAGGCAATTTGGCTTTAGGCAGTTTCTATATAGTTTTGAAATGACATTTCACAAAACAAAATACTCTTTACATGTACAATTTAGAGGCAAGCTAATGCTGTAAAGGTGAGGGAATATTTACACCAGATGTGTCTGTGCAACTGAGATTAGGGCAAACAAACAAGTAGTCACTCAAGTAGAAAAAGGGTTTGCATGTTAATAAAACTGATGGGGTTGTACGGTACGATGTGGTGTGTATATCCTTCTGCAATCTCCACACAAGGTCTAAACATCCTTTTTGACTCAAACTCCAAATACATGGAAAACGTTTCTATTACTTTGGTAATTCTTTTTTAGCATGTCATTATGTCTGTTTTCACTTTTAGAATATCTTTGCCCTATAACAACTAAATAGATTCCAAATGTAGGCATTTTATGAATACTGTGAGAAATCAAAAAAACAAGAAGGGAATAAAATATACAAATTAGATCTCCATATGGGACACTAAAATTGAGTTAAGAGGCTATGTCCATTTAAGAGTTGTATTCCATAGTGGTAAACCCTGCATTTCAGAGATGACAAATAACACCATAATACTACAAAACCAATGTTCTTTATTGGGATAGAAAACTGGCACAAAGAAATTAATGTACACCACATGCTGGTCCAAGGGGATTACATAAAGAAGGATGTCAAAGGAGCAGTCCTCCTTAATCTATCCAATTTTACCAGTCCGTTGCACCAATGAGTTGGTCCCTTGGATTCACATTTAGGGGAGTTGTTTTGACCATATACAGGACAGGATTCAATCAGATCAAGTGTTCACTGGTAATAGCTGGAATTCACACAGCTGGTGTTTTGGCGGTGTCAGAGCTGCAACAGCAATAGAGCTGTCAGACAAGTAAGCAGAAGCCATACATCCCGATCACGTTATACATTCAGAACGAAACATTTAAGTTCTATAGCCTATCAAAATGGTCACACTCAAATTGAATATCGTTCAGGCCCTGGCATTTGTGGAAATGTATACTGTTTCTGCAAATGCTCCTCCCCCACAATGAGTTCATGTTCTGCATGTTATTTTATAGACATTCATTTCTGTCTTCATTAAACCCACTTCTAAACTAATCATATTCATCAACATAACAATCTTGCCAGTCTCTGCCTAATGCCTGAACAACTTCTAAGTTGTCTTCACATTTTTAATGATCATGAATTTTAAATAAAAGACAAATACTCCAGTCTGGAGTAGAAATGACAATTAACATACAATTGAACATAATTTAAATCTCCTAAAAAAGCATTTTTTTCAAACACAATTTTCAACATAGAACTCCCCATATTAGCAGTGCTGTCTAGCAGAACATAGCATCATGTTTTCCAGATTGCATTGGGATCCTGAGGCCAAAACCTTCATGAAGAACCTGCTTGAAAAGTGACAACTGTAATGTAGTATCACCTCCAACACAGCCAAATGCACCAGCATGCAGATATGTAGCTTAAAGTAAATTGATTGTATTAGACCATCTAAAATACACATACACATTATCAAGTACTTTCTAATAAAAGACATTCCTGTTCACCAACTTAATATGATTAAAAAATGTGCACTGATGCAAACTGATTTAGCTGGTAAAGTACACTGATCAAGTACAAATTCCAAGCATACCAAATGGCAAGTAATTGAGGCTGAAGAGCAAAGCACAATGAGAAAAAACAACGATTATCACAAGTGTATAGCAACACTGGAGCTTCCATCCTAGATCGAACCCTGTATGGGAAGATCTCAATTTCATAATCTTTGGATCTTCTCTCCTTTTCTCCCCAAAACCCATTGCAAGAGGTCAGACGAGCGGGACCCAACTGAGATCTACTAGTGCTCTTCCATTATGCTGAATCTTATTTACTACTTCCTGTTTTATTATTTCCTTTTCCTGTCTCACGAAATTACCTCCTGACATCAAGGACAGGATGAGTATCTCTTATAGGCCACAACACAACCTTTCGGTCATATCAGTCAGGATACTCTATCACCCTGCCAAATCTAGATTCTAGTGTCAGCTTACTAGTGCTCCTCTACGTTTATAACAAAGCAAAGCTGATGATCATAAAATGGCCAACAGTCATTGAACAAGAGGAAAGGCAGACTGGGGATGGTTAGGGTGATAGAAATCATTCTAAACTGAGTTATTTAAAAGTGTAACACTGAAGGCTGTGCTGTGTGAGAAGCCGTGGTGTCTGGTGAGAAAGCGGAGGCTGAGAAGTCACAGGCCTCTGATCAGATTGGCTTATACAGCAGGGTGGTGACATACTTCTTCTTGTAGCGATGAGTCGCACTAAGCACCATCACACCATCCTGAAAGAGAAAGAGAAATTGCATATTCCTAGATTATCACATCAAGGAACTTAATATTTCTTAATTAAGAAAATCGGATTCTGTGATTTGAAATTGCTGACTTAAAATCCATCTACTAATTCACAAGGTTTTTGCCGGACCACGTAAGCGGAGCCAGCCAGGAAGAGCCAATGTCTCTTACTGAGTGAGTCAGTGAGTGACTGACTGAGTACCCCTGGATAAATAGCATAGTGGTTAGCGAAGCAGACCAGTAAACTATAGGTCCCGCGTTCGTATTTCCTCCCAGGCAAAGCAAACTACACATTATTAATTATTCCGAATAGTCAAAAACTGCTGGCTAAAACCTTCTGTATCTACGTTATAGTAAGTCTGAAATAAAACAGTTTACGCTTATATTGTTTCTGGTGGATTTCCGAGATACGCTTCTATGCATGCATTTTTGGCCAGGATAGACAAACACATTTGCTGGCTACAACATACAGTAGTTACATTACAGTAAGCCTTATCTAAAATTGCATACGGTTATATTGCAACTTTTTCTGGCATGATATAGTTAATCTTCAGTCTCGCAAGCAAATTCTCAATTCTTATTATTCCTAGGCAGTTAGTAGATACAAGTAAGCCTTTAGCTGGCTTAAAAGATGTTACAACAGCCAGTGGCAAAAGCCATACAGTTCATAAACACTATGGTGGAGGTAAACTTAATGAGAAACGTAAGTCAGTCTAACACAATGCTCAATGGTGTCTAGCGATTGCTGAAACGTGTAATGCAGGGGTGTAGTGGTTAAAGACAGTGCCTTTCACTTGGAAGACCTAAGTTTGCGTCTATTGAGAGCAACAAAATTTACTCATTTTATTTGTGGGCTGCAATGAAACTATGTTATACAGTATTGCAACAATTTCTGGTAGATTCCACAATTCTCACTTGATGAAAAAGTTAGTTATTGTCACCTTTATTGATAGTTATTACAGTGAAGGAAAAAAGTATTTGATCCCCTGCTTATTTTTTACGTTTTCTCACTGACAAAGAAATGATCGGTCTATAATTTTAATGGTAGGTTTATATGAACAGTGAGAGAGAATTATTTTTAATGTATAATGTCAAATATATTATACATGGATTTGCATTTTAATAAGGGACATAAGTATTCGACCCCTCTGCACAACATGACTTAGTGGAAAAACCCATGTTGGCAATCACAGAGGTCAGACGTCAGTTTCTTGTAGTTGGCTAGCAGATTTGCACACATCTCAGGAGCAATTTTGTCCCACTCCTCTTTGCAGATCTTCTCCAAGTCATTGAGGTTTCAAGACTGACGTTTGGAAACTCGAACGTTCAGCAACCTCCACAGATTCTCAATGGGATTAAGGTCTGGAGACTGACTAGGCCACTCCAGGACCTTAATGTGCTTCTTCTTGAGCCAATCCATTGTTGGATTGGCCGTGTGTTTAGGGTCATTGCCATGCTGGAATTCCCATCCACAACCCTTTCATCGTCCATCGTCACTTTGATGCAGTGAAGTTGTCCTGTCCCTTTAGCAGAAAAACACCCCCAAAGCATAATGTTTCCACCTCAATGTTTGACGGACTGGATGTTGTTCTTGGAGTCATAGGCAGCATTCCTCCTCCTCCAAACACAGCAAGTTCAGTTGATGTCAAAGAACTCCATTTTGGTCTCATCTGACCACAACACTTCCACCCAGTTCTCCTCTGAATCATTCAGATGTTCATTGGCAAACATCAGACAGACCTGTACATGTGCTTTCTTGAGCAGGGCGACCTTGCAGGCACTCCGTCATGGCGTAGTTTGATATCCATTGTTTTCTTGGTGACTATGGTCCCAGCTACCTTGAGATCATTGACATGATCCTCCCGTGTAGTTCTGGGCTGATTCCACAATGTTCTCATGATCATTGCAATTCCACGAGGTGAGATCTTGCATGGAGCCCCAGACCGAGGGAGATTCACAGTTCTTTTGTGTTTCTTCCATTTGCGAATAATCGCACCAACTGTTGTCACCTTCTAACCAAACTGCTTGGTGATGGTCTTGTGGCCCATTCCAGCCTTGTGTGGGTTTACAATCTCGTCCCTGACATTCTTGGGACAGCTCTTTGGTCATGGCCATGGTGGAGAGTTTGGAATCTGATTGATTGATTGCTTCTGTGGACAGGTATTTTTTATAGAGGTTTGTGCTCCTAATCTCAGCTCGTTACCTGGATAAAAGACAGCTGGGAGCTAGAAATATTTATGTTTGAGAAGAGATCAAATAATAATTTCCCTAATTGAAATGCAAATCAATAAAAAAAATGAATTTTTCTGGATTTTATTGTTGTTATGCTGTCTTTCATTGTTCAAATAAACCTACCATTAAAATTATAGACTGATAATTTCTGTGTCAGTGGGCAAACATACAGAATCATCAGGGGATCAAATAGTTTTTTCCCTCACTGCATATCAATGTAATTCACGAATGAAAGAAAAAAGTATGTTGTTATGCCATGAAAGACATTGGAATTCTTACTTACTGGAATTCTTATGAGAATTCCAGTAAGTTAGTAGATACTGGTAAAGCCTATTACTGGCTAATACGCTGTTAAAACGGCCAGTGGCAAATGCCATACAATTCATAGATGCAATTTGTGGTGGAGTTAAACTTAGTAAGAAACATCAATATCATTCACAAATGGCCAATTAGTTGTTAAAACAGCTAGTGGCAAAAGAGAATTTATTCAGGGTAAACACAAGAGTCTGTACACTTTATCAAATGTACAGCTATGCTGTGTAGTGGTAAACAACACAGCCTCCAACGTGGGTGACCCAGGTTTGGTTCTCGAGAGGTCAACACTTTCTATTGTGGGCCGGCTGAACTAGACTTGCCTGGTTTCTTGTTTTAATGTACTTTTTGATCTTACCTTGATGGACAAGGCATAGAGGTGATTGAGCATGACATGGTTGGGTTCTGGGAGCAATGCAGGGTCACACTGAAGGAATGGAGAACAAATCTTTAGTCCAATCTTCGGTTCAGTACATACAAATTACCATCAACGACATGAACAGCTCTCTCAGCTCTCTCATGTTTTCACCATTGATATTCCTAGAAGGGGTGTGTCTTGTACTCACAGAGATTCCTGTGTCCTTGTTTAAGATGACCTGTAGCAAGTGAGGTGGGAGAATGGGTGGAGACTTGAACTTTTCTTCTTGCTTGGGTATATAAGGTTCCTGATGATATGGTCCAGGAGGGGAGCTGGACATGTCTGAATCACAAAAAGATTGGGAATTAATAAATAACAGAACAATTAGGTTTTCCTAGTTAATATCAATCTGTTGCCAGTTACTATAAAACCTTTGAATTTCCCGGAAACATTTTCCAATTGAATAATTTGCCATGGTTACACTCATTAGTGTTATGCATAGGTGAACAGTTAGTGGGCACAGGCCTGAATGCTCACCTGATATATCAGAGCATTTCAGGGAGTCTACCATAAGTGCATCAAACACCTCAAAGTCAGTCTTCTTCACTTGGATGATGTTGTTGACTGTTCCTAGCTGGTTGGTAACAACAGGCTGGAGGACAACAATACAAAACAGAGAACTTCAAAACTTCAAAACAATTAGGCTACAGTCATTCACTGCCATATGATTGAATTACAAGGAAGACTGGTTCCAATCACGCTATAAAAATATGGTATTTGTCCCAGACACATACTCCTCACCTCGGCCGGGTCATGGGTCCACGTTCCGTCTACATAGAACTTATACTGATGCTCCCCTTCAGGGAGATCAACAATTGCCACAAAGTTGTTCTGGCTGAAAGACAGAACAGACTAACAGTAAGCGTTGAGGTGCATACACAATCCTCCAACACAGTGTGAACTGTACTGTCTGCAGGTCAACAATAATGTTATGAATAAAACAACTATTCCAGGACTACTAAGCAATGGTCACTCTAATTCTTTGGATTACTTCGCACATTTCTGGTCAACAGAGCATACATTTTAATAATCTGCAACTTCTGGCACAGAATAACAGTGAAATCTGTGACTGAGTGGCCAACAGGCTATTATGGCTATTTAAGCAAAATTAAGGTCTATAAGAGTGCACCATGAATAAAATCAGTAGAGCAAAAGCATAGAAATAAATTCATTTTACTTTAAATGATGCTACAGAAGCCTTTGTGTGGTGTTTAATGAACCCGTACATTCAATTAAATATTTTACATTAGAGCCTGACACTCATTATATTCTACTTGGTCTGTAACACAGTGGCCCACCACTTCAAAAAAATAAATACAAATCAAATGCATTAAAATTACCATGCTGTGTGGTTATAAATGAATTGGCATTGCTTAAATGGGTACCGCAATCAGACCAGCAAGTTCCTATACTTGTAAGCGCATTGCGACCAGGTTTGTCGCTAGTGATCTTTGACGGACATATGTATAATTCTAGAGGATCTTGCAAGTCAGATTTGTCATCACGGTATGTTGCATTTAAAAGATTTATGATATTACACCGATAAGATTAATTGTTTGCCCATCTTATTCTATATTGCAATAACCTGGGCAAACTCAGTGAAGTTTATTTTTATGCACTCTTCATGGGCTGACATTTTTGTTCTGAACAGTAGACCCTGAGGAGATGCATGGTCAAGAATGTGCGCAGCTTACGGGGAACATTGCTGCTAACTCACCTCCTGGTTAAGGGAATCTTGTTGGCCCAGTTGTTGAAAGACCCAGACAGAAAGACCTCCTTCCCATTTCCGGTCCAACGGAACACAGTGGGGCGGTCCAGAGGCCCTTTATCAGCCTCCAGGTCCTGCCGCCATGCAAGGTATTCCTCTTTCTCTAATGGAGCCTGGAAAACCAGGAAAATGGAAAGGATAAACCTCTGTGTTAAACGGGATGGGCAAGACATGAGTCTCACTGGCTGCCTTAACACTCTTGTCAAATATTTACTCTGGATTGAGATTCTAAGGTGTATGCAGAAAGAGTAGAGTGTCAGCTATTTGAAACCTTCAGAGTGGTAATTAACCAGAGTAAGTTTACAGAAATGCATAATGATGGAAATAATTAGGCAACTGAAATGTATGATGGACAGGACAAGCGTGAGACACATTTTGTGAATGTTTTCACTTTGTCTCTTACAAGCCATTTTTTGAGAACTCATAAAACTTATAGTAAGTGCACTTGTCAATACAAAGCATTGACTTGGTTATTTAAAAAATGCTGTGAAAATGACTACTATTTGTGGCTTAAACCATTAAAACCGACCTTGATGTCTTCTCCATGAAACATATCTGCATCCTCTGGACTGTCCATGAGGATTTTAGGCCTGTCGCCCTCTTTGGCGCGGCTGTCCCTCCGGTGTCCCGTGCCCATGCCAGTATTAGTATTACCCATTGTCTCCCCTGTCACAAAGCCAAAAGTACCTGTGGATAAATGTTTAACACTTGTTTAAACCAATAGGGTAACCCTCAAACAATAAACAAGGGACACAATTGACAGATATAATGTAGGCTACGACCTCGAATGTCTAATCGGCTGACGTCATCTAACGTCATATCATCATGCACCACATATTGTGACATTGTCAGCCGGCATAACATATTGTAATATATCGGCAATCTATTACGTCATTGCTATAGAGTGTTATCAAGATAGTAGTTACCCCAAGAATAGACTTAATGAGAGAATACACTACAGTTACAGTAAGCGTTATAGTGCATAAACAATGTGAATTTTACTGTATTGTACACCTCAGACAGCTATGGCTAGATGCGTACAATATCAGACCGCAAGCTGTGATGTTAGGCTAGCTAGCAAATATCACCTTTCTATTTGTTTCCTAGGTGCCACACGTCCCCAAACGATCAGGTATTACATGTTTTCTACAAATGATGCCATGATGTAGGCTGTAGGTTAAGCTTCAAGGACGGGGGCGCTGAGCCGATGCGACTCAGTGAAGAGTAATATAATGCTAAGCTAGCTACCTAGAACCGTTAACGTGTTAGGTAGCTAAATACCGCTGTCTCTACAGTTACGTCGTCATAGCGCATGAAGAAAAGTATATATATTTTTAAAAAATCATACCTTAAAATTGATGATAGTTTATACAACGCAATTGCTTGTTTCTTTTATTTTACCATTTTACTAGCTATGTTCCGTTGTTGTTGTCAACACGACCTTCTGCGTCATTCCACAGTGCCCCGCCTTCTTTTTTCCTTGGCTGTCAGCACGTGCAGCGTAACTTGCTACCACAAGGTGGAGATTTTGACCTATGAAGCCTGTATTCCAGGGAAAGGTTTAGCACCATGATGAGCTACGGACCGTATCCCCGTTAAACGCTAATGATTGAGGCATTATTCAGTTAAATTAGGATTCATAGTTACAAAATAATTCACAATCCGTATGCTAAAAATCAGTAGGCTTAGTCCTTGTGTTTTTCATAGTCATTGACGTCCCTTATATTGTGAGGTTCACGGTTAGGAATACAACAAAGAGCTATTGTCCCACAGCTTAAAATCTTATAACAACCTACAGCTCTCTCCATTGCTTGTTAAAAAACAACCTGAGAGACTCAACAGATTTAATATCCTCTGTGTTCACGATTTCAAGGAAGTGTATTGGACCATCAACATTGTCAATACAACTACCTAACACCACTTATGAAATATGGCATGTCACCCTAGGTCCTCTCCAAAACGATTGCTTTGTCACTGACAGAATCCTGACCGGCATGCATCATGGTCTGGTAAGCTAACTGTTTTGCACATGACCAAAGAGTCCGTCTGCTGCTGGTGAAGAAAGCCCAATTCATCACTGGGGTCAGTGTTGTCTAGCAACATTCCCACCCCAGCCATGAATTGTTTATTTACGTACCGTTGATCAGATGGGGACCATACCCATAGAGTGCCTTACTAAAAGACATAATCTTCAAGCTATTAAACTGCTGAACACTTGTCTTGGTCTGACCACCTACACAGAGTTGACTGGTCAACTGGGCACTCACAAACAGACATGCACACACAGACATACACTGTGTAAACACAGTAAATGTTATTCATCCTGTTTCATGTCGTTACTTCACACTGAATGGTATTGATCCTGTGTTATATTGTTGTTATTATTATAAATGTTTTTAAATATTTGGAATAATATTTGTATTATTTTGTATCCATTGTTGAGTAGAAATCAGCAAATATGAATTTTGTTGTGTTGTTTTCCTCCTTTATCCTGTGCTGATGACCGATGAAAACATAAAACATAAACCTACCTCGACACTCTCCCCGCTGGCCGCCCCACCCTGAGTGTCTGGCTGTAGCTGCACTGTCTGGTGGCTCCCTATCTTCCGTTTGGCCACGAGAATAGCTACAGGGGAGAATGTTGATTATTCTGTCCATGTTTCATCTTCTCTGCATATCCTGTATGCCAGTACCAATTACTCTTGCCTCCCTCGAAAATAAACAGTGAAGTCATTTTAGCAGACACTATCCAGAGCAACTTAGTACTGAGGGCATACATTTTCAGACTTTTTTTCATAAGCACATAAACAGACACTCATTAGTTGCAAATAAAGTCAGTTATCCACATAAAAACATTCAGTTTCTCCCTATATCTTATGCATGTCAGGTACACATGCCGACAGCCAAACACGCTTGCTCATCCAGTAAGCATCCTCCCATGCACAGGCACATGGATTCCCTTCCATACTGCTTGCACAGTGAGCCTGTGTCCTTTGGTGTGAACCATAATGAAGTCCGGGATCAAAGTGGCGATCACAGGGGTGCTGGGTTGTGCTGCTCCTGGACAGTTGGAGGCTATTTGTCTTTACCCTATATTAAACAGGAAAACATACAACAGCAGAACGACCTTCTACGGATGTGGTGACACAATCCCTGATAATAGGCTCGCCTCTGAATCACAATGGGCTGTATACTGCAGTAAAATGGACGATGTGTGGGATCTAATCTACTGTGACCCTCATTTCCTTTAATAAAAGACTGACCTTATCCCTTTCAAGCTTTCAAATGGCTTCTATAAACAATTTTCTTTGTGCAATTGTTTCATGAAGTACAAATGTATTATATTCAATGACTCAAGCCCATTGAATGCTTAGGCAGATGTCCGCTAGCATGGCAAAAACGGTTAAATGTAATTCATTTTACTATACTGTATCTATGTGTATATTGGGGAGAATTGCTGGTGGTGTTGTATATCACTGGAGAATTATATTCTTTGATCACTTCAGTATTTCATAAAATTAGCTCTTAAGAATGTAACCAGAGATGTTAGACGAGGTGCCCTGATGCCAGATGACTATCAGTGCAAATACAGTACACTGGCTGGAACGATAGCATGATGACGGAGGGAGGTAGGAGGTAGCAGTGTTTTGTTTGTGTGGGCAGGTGTTAAAAGGGATTGCTTGGGGAAAATGGAAGGTTTGTGTGGGATGTTTAAGTTTTGGGGGATAAGCTTAGGTACTGTGTCAAAGTACAGTGCATGACCTATGGCTGTCGCTACAGGTTTATGGGAGAGTACAAATAGCATTACACACACTTGAGAACAACCAGAAATATGATCGCACTTACACACCCACTTGAGCACTTAAAAAAAACAAATAGCATTACACTCACACAACTGTCTAACCAGAAAATTGATCCTTTGAACAGTATGAGTGGAACATCATTGTATGTAGAATAGTTCAGGCAAGTCTGCCCCACCCTGTAACATACTCTGGTGCGAAGGCGCATCAGTGGACTAAACATGTTATCAAACAGATATAGTTCAACTGCAGCAATAGTCTTTCAGCATTGTCCAATTAAAACAAAAACAATGAAAGTATTGATCACTACTAATCACACTTGTTCACAAATATTTCCAATAAGACTTTACTTATGAAAACCTGGATCAATAGGAAAAACAGTTCACAAATAATATATATTTAGCACAGTGGTGTTCATGGCAGCAACAATTCACTGTTAAAATGTACATTTCCAGCTTACTGTGGAGGGAGTTTAATGCATGATCTTAACTCAGTTACACTCATCCCTTCTAAGCATCCTACATAATTTTCCCAGTTGCCAAGTTAAGCCAAACTAAATCAGTATAATGGCACTACTGTTACAGATGTTGCTTAGCAAGTACTGCTTCCCCCTGATTCGACTCATTCCTGGCTTGAACTCTAGACCTCTGCTCCACAACAGACATGCCTTCCCTCCTTGGAAAACGTCTAACGAGTTGAGATAAAAGGTACTCCTGGATTTCTCTACCTGCAGTATTTCAAGCTAACTCTGAAGTGAATTTACATTTCAAGCTACCTGGGAGTGAGTTAATGATTCAGGCTAACTGTGGAGTGTATTGGTTTCAAACTAACTTTGGATTTTGTTTCCTGCATATTCTCGACTCAGCATGCACACCTCCAATGAGTTGCTTCACTCCACTATTCACTTAACATTCCCAAAGAAATGACTTGCCCAGTCAGCTGCTAAGACAATGGTTAGACTAGTAACTACCTATAGCATGCCTGATATGTACAGTATTTCCTGTTTTATTATGTGTAACATTATGCTGTGTTTTAGCAAATAAGGAATTGTGTAAAACAAGTTAGGAAAAATAATTGTCTGACTGTAAACCTTTTGGAATTCTGCTAAAATCTCTTAAATCCTAGAAGAATAGTACTTCTTCCACATTAGTTTAGCCCCATGGCAGCATGTGTAAATTATATTGCCTGAGCCTTGAGTGATAACCTGAACTGTTTTGCCTTGCTGATACCTGTATCAGAAAAAGGTATTTTATCTTATCAATATCTTGGTATTTGGCTCAATGACAAGTTGTAATTTAAAACATGTTACTGATTTAGTAAAGACACTGAAAATTAAGAATGTATTAATTAAAAGAAATAGAGACTTCATATATTTTGATTGTACAAAAGAAATAGATGAGACTTGTATGGGTCTTTTGGATCTGCTAGCAACAGCTCATCAAAATAGGTACCAAATCAGTCCCTAATTTTAATTGACTCTTTCAAGCCCTCTCTTTTTCAATAACTTTTTCACAGGTCATTATAAATGAGAACACATTCTGAATTTATCCGGTATAAAAAAAAAAAATAAAGGAGCTAATGCAACCTAGTAAACAAAACCAAAAAATCCCTCTACTAGCATTTCATCTTTTGCTGCTTTAGGGAAATTGTGAGATAATGGTTGATGCTGTGATGAACTGAAACTGAATTATTTATACAAAGCCATTATTTTGTTTCTTGGGCATTGGAGGCTTAACAACAAAAAAACAGTATATCGAGTCAATTAAGAGGGTTAATGCCATGCATTTATTTTAGCACTGTCACAAATTCCTCAGCCTTCTTCCTCTTAGGATTTAAGTACCAGACATGAGACTTTCATTACAAGAGGCTAAACATGATATTCTGCAGCACCAAGGGAAAAGTATAAACATGTTCCCTTAGCAAACCTTCCCATGCAGTATGTCACTTCATAAAACCAATACATTTCAAAGTTAAAGTTGCAGTCTGTGATTTGTGGCCAGTGGTTGTAAAAGCAGTGCAGTGAAACCAAAATGGGTCCCCAAAAATGGTATACTATGTATATGCCCATTTGTGCCCCAAGTCAAAGAAACCACTCACTCTCAAACTTAGAATTTATTGGCTGAGATATAATAATGATTCTAGATATAGATCATGCATATACAAACAATATATGGGTTTTAGAAAAGTATTTGGCAGAAGTCCCAGACTGCATCTTTAATGTATCAGTCAGATCTGAAGCAATATAATAATAACGCAAGTATCAAGAAGGCCTCCGTTCTTAATCATCTTAAAGAGGTCTTCCCTTCAAAGACATAATAAAAGATTGGGATGTCTGCAGCAGCTATTTCAACTTTATCATTGCATCCATGTGCAGTGGTTCTAGTAGGCCTCTACATAGTATCTTAATGTACATATGGCTGAGTGAACGGCCAGCTACTGGGTTAGTGTCCAAAGCTATGGTTCCATTAATTTGTATGATTTTATTTTCATAATTAACACATTTCACACAGAAAGTAAATATGACATTTGACACTTGTGTCAATACAGACATCTGAACCTAACAACGTCACTCCATTAAAAATCAAAACTTTTTTGTTCCAATAGAATGCTGAACTATGAAATTGCACATTTCTACTACTTGAATTCCGAAACTTGGAAACTGGAAATCAAAACAGTCTTTGGCGTGATAGCCAAATTGATTTTGCTATCATGTAGCTTAGGCATCTTTAAATGTGGAACTCAAAGATAGACAATTACATATATATGTATATATTTTAAAATAGGTAAAAATAAATGTAAATAAAATACATCTGCCGTTTTAATTACAATTTAAATATTTTCTGACAGGGACAATGCTTTTGTTGAACAATAATGGGTTGCTGTAAAATCTGCATCATTACAACATTAATGACATGAGAAAAGTCGTATAAAACAAATACAACAGATGTGACATATGTGAAGTTAGTAAAATATAACTAATGTGAACAGGTTATTATTTCACCTTTATATGCCAAATATGACAGATAATTATGTTCTGTGGTCCTCACAAATAAGAAAGCATGGATTATTACAAAAGAGGAAATTAGTTACGATGAATTTCCTTGCTGTTAAGGCTCTTTTTCAAGTAAGATAATTGATGCCATTTGACTGGTCCGTATTAATATAATTTTACCTAGGATAGTCTACCTGCACTGCATTTGTGAGCTGTTGGCTATTGTGCAGATGCCAGGACTGGACACAAATGCAATATACTGCAAGCATGTTTGTGACAAAACTATATTCATAAAGCTGAAAATGTTATGGAAACATGTAATTTCAGATACATATTTAATACATGAAAACAAAAACGTGATTGCATTTGCACTACATCACCACACACTTCATTAAAAAGTTTGTTTGATGAAAACATAACTGTTGGGAAAATGCATACAGTATATAATATGTAGCCAATTGGATGGAAGTTTAGCTACATTCACAAACGTTAACATAGTTTTCAGATAAAAATAAATGGATCTTGAATAAATGAGTGGAAAACTGACCTTGATAAAGCTTGAAAGTATCTCTCAATCACAGATATGCCTACTTGAATCAACTATTTCAATGCCAAGTGATACAATAGTGATATATATATATATATATATATATATATATATATATATATATATATATATATATATATCAATACAGAAACAAATCCATATATGATGCTTAAATACCAAGATATGTGATAGCATAAGAAAGCCAGCCTTTCAGTGTAATTTTCATCCAATTAATTGAATCACAAAAAGGTGTGTTGGACTGTTTGATGACAAATGGAATGTATAGTAGATAATTCACATCCCAGGATCACCCGAGCCCAGACATCAGTGAATTGTTGCCTTTTGACCTAAGGGTTTCATGAATACTTATGATCAGTAGGTTGTCAGCTTGTGTTTTCTGTTATTGTTGTCTGGTTGTCTGGTAGTGTTGTCTGATTGTGTTGTTTGGTTGTCTGGTTGTGGTGTCTGGTGTTCTGATTGTTTGCAATTTTACAGACAGAAGTTACTTTTAGGTCATTGTTGTCAGTTGATTGTTGATTGTTGCATGGATCTCCGAGGCAAAACAGAGATCTGTTGATGGCTTATTCTGTCCTGTCCTGTCCAGTCTCTTAGACGTGCAGTATTCATCTGGTGGGCTCGGGTTAGTCCCCTACAGTGCCATGGTATTTGCTCTCCACCTCCCCTTCAAAGAGACTGAAAGGAGAGGCCTTCTCTCTACGGTGGGGACCGTGCCCAGGAAGGGTTAGGTCGCCATGGCTATAGAGGCAAGCGGATATGCATGGCTGAGCTGTTGGGCCGAGCAGCCAAGATGTAGATTGCACTCTCCCTCAGAAAGTCATCCCAGCTCACTGGTCTGGAGATGGGGATCGAGAGAAGGTTAAGGAGCAATGAGTACAAATGTTGTACCTTTAAAAATATTTTACCTAACCCCTAACACTTAACACTTATCTTAACCTCAATACCCTAACCTTGCCATGCTTAACCTTAAACTTACCCTAACAGCAAAATCTTAATACTGGTGCTGGTCACATAATTATAATATCATCAAAAAGTTTATTTATTTCAGTAATTCCATTCAAAAAGTGGAACTTGCATAATGTATACAGTCATTCCACACAGACTGATATATTTCAAGTGTTCATTCTTTTTAATTTTGATGATAATAACTGACAACTAATGAAAACCCCAAAATCAGTATCTCAGAAAATTTGAATATTACTTAAGTATTTTTAGAAATGTTGGCCAACTGAAAAGTATGAACATGAAAAGTATGAGCATGTAGAGCACTTAATACTTAGTTGGGGCCCCTTTTGCCTGAATTACTGCAGCAATCACTGACTGTGGAAACTTTACACTGGACTTCAAGCAAGGTGGATTCTGTGCCTCTCCTCTCAACCTCCAGACTCTGGGACCTTGATTTCCAAAGAAAATGCTAAATTTGCTTTCATCAGAGAACATAATTTTGGACAACTCAGCTGCAGTCCAGTCCTTTTTGTCTTTAGCCCCGGCGAGACGCTTCTGACGCTGTGTCTTGTTCAAGAGTGGCTTGAAACAAGGAATGCAACAGCTGAAACCCATGTCTTGCATACATCTGTGTGTGGTGGTTCTTGAAGCACTGACTGGCTGCAGTCTACTCTTTGTGAATCTCCCCCACATTTTTTAATGGGATTTGTTTCACCTCTTCAGGGTGCGGTTATTCATATTGCTTGTACACTTTTTTCTACCACATCTATTCCTTCCCTTCGCCTCTCTATTAATGTGCTTGGACACAGAGCTCTGTGAACAGCCGGCCTCTTTAGCAATGACCTTTTGTGTCTTGCCCTCCTTGTGCAAGGTGTCAAGGGTCGTCTTTTGGACAGCTGTCAAGTCAGCAGTCTTCCCCATGATTGTGTAGCCTACAGAACTAGACTGAGAGACCATTTAAAGGCCTTTGCAGGTGTTTTGAGTTAATTAGCTGATTAGAGTGAGGCACCAGGTGTCTTCAGTATTGAACCTTTTCACAATATTCAAAATTTCTGAGATACCGATTTTGGGGTTTTCATAAGTTGTCTGTTATAATCATCAAAATTAAAAAGAATGAACACTTGAAATATATCAGTCTGTGTGGAATGACTATATACATTATACAATAATCACTTTTTGAATGGAATTACTGAAATAAATCAACTTTTTGATGATATTCTAATTACGTGACCAGCATCTGTACCTAATTCAAAGACTAATTCTAACCCTAATCCTAAACTTAACCCCAAATAAAATAAAGGTTCTTGTTAAAGTAAGGAATGGCCAAATGTCCTCACTTGGTATTGTTGATTTTCCTCATTATACTCATATAGTAAAACAGACACACACACACACACACACACACACACACACACCAACAAGCATTCATTTAGGCAAGCATACAGACCTGCTTAATGCAAAAATAGGCAATACACACCTGTTGTCATCTTTTTGAGTGCTTCTCTCACTGCTGGAGCTGGCTGGGCTGCTCTCAGATATGGGTCCCACATGGCTAATACTGCTCCAGGAAACACACACAGAAAATACAGGTACGGATTTATAATGGGTGGCATTGAGCTTACAACTGTCTGCCAAGGACAAGCTACTCTTATGCTTTGAAAAGCGTTTTGTTTCAGTCGTGAAGAGGTAATCTTCAAATTTAGGGCATAGCCACATTCACACATTGATAAAATCTCAGAGACCTTGGCCCCAGCTAACTGAGGAAAGAGAGACTTAATGTGTGCTATGGGAACCTCATCTATAAGAGATTAATACTTGAACACTTTCTGCTAAATCCTCAGTCTTTTTACACTCTATGGATTTATATTATATCTATATTATGCATGTTAAGTGAGCCCTAAGCAGAAAATGTAAAACACAGCTTCTAGCTGTGTCTGACCTAAGAAGTGAAATAAAATCCTTGCTTAGTTCTGGGTGTTGGGGCCAGAACCCTCACATCCATTTCCTAGAAAACGGATCAGTAAAGGCTTGTGGAGCTTCTCAAAGATGAACAAAGGTCACTATTTTGATAGTTTTAATATGAGGTCTGAATCTTTCACATCCGCAGCTCAAACCAACAGGGAATTATTATATGCAGGATTGCTAGTGTAGCCTAGACAATTTTTCTTTGAATTCTGCAGCTACCACCTGTAATGTTTGATCGATCCATGATATCCTCAAGTAAACGTTATCCTGGACTTGGTGAGTGAGGGGGTGAGAAAATGGGTGAAATGTTCAAAGCAATAGGTGGGGTGAGATTACTTGTGGATTGATGTGCAGAAAAGAAGAAAAATACATACAACCCGTGCTGTGTTGTGTGACTTACCCACAATTCAAAGGAGAACACAATCCCATGAGTCTGTAAAGGATGAAAAATAAGGTGGATGGAATGGCTTTACATGACAATTAAGGAAGGTTAAACTGTTTTTGTGCAGAGATAAGTTCTCCTGTTTTGATCTAAATATCTTTTTTGGGACACAAAAGTTCTTTGCATAACCCACCTTAAGCCACAACACCTGAATTTTACAAATACATAATCTACTAAATAGAAACGGACAATATATACTGACATAGGCTAACCACTAGGAATGTAATCATTTACCTATACCCATTTATTTGACAAATGACACTTTATGTTGTTTAGCTGAGGACTTTGTGGAGAAGTTTGTCTTAGCAGAGAAGTTTGTCACAGCAGTTATTGATCTACACATATTTTCGCCAAACTATCCCCGGCAATATCAGTCAAACTGCACACCTAGAGAAAGATGGAGAGTCAAACTTTTTTATAATTTCAGTTAAAAAAAAAATCTGAAACGGGAGGGTCATGGGATTGGCTACAGATCCCATTTTAATATTGCTGAGTGCTTTAGAATGAGTTGCTTTTTATTATTTTTGATGGTCAACAGTTAAAACATTTATATCCCGAGAATTTGGTTTTGGCAGACATTTTGATTTGATAATTCCTTTCGAATATTTAGTTTAATGTGTTTTGCAGGTACATTGATTGGTTCATTTTCTGTTACTCTCATTGTTTAACCTCCTTTCCCCCCTTTGTCTCTTTCCCAATGTTGTCATATCCAACTGTATCTATAACCAAGTCTAGTCGCAACAACTTCCAGTGGATTCGGGAGAGTTGAAAAAGCTTTCCTCAGACGCGTCTTTGCCAAGCCATTCTGCTTTTTCCATACTACTCATCACATTGGTTGAAGCCTTAGCGGGCACAAATTGCTGACTTCGGTTAGCTTGTCAGGCACGCAAGCCACCTGAGGGAGTCCAGAGTTTGTTGAGATCAAGAAATCCCTGCTGATGATGCTTTCCCATTACCCCAGTGATGCTGGCCAATGTGCAACACCCTAGAGTATTGCATGGGTATGTTTTTTGGAGATACATCCAAACCGCTTTGGTTATATCTGTTCCAAAAACCACCCATTAACCAACATATTTATCTCCACAACTGACCCACCTGCATATATTTAGTTCTGAAGAATTAAACTTTTTTTTTCATCCCTCCAGACATCATATTCTTAATAAATGAGGGAGCATGCTTCTTTAGACCATTTAATGCTAGCACGCTCTGTACAGTGTGCTCATGCATTTAGAAAGTGTAACTCTTCCTACTAGGAAAGAATACTGCTCGTGCAGCCCCTGTGCATTATGGTTTATTCACTCAGGATAGGTTTTCATTTCTCCCTTCTATTTACATTACATAGACATTTTTGTGCAGCTTAAAACTAGGCTGGATTTATTTTGG
This sequence comes from Esox niger, assembly GCA_016801105.1. Classification (NCBI taxonomy): domain Eukaryota; kingdom Metazoa; phylum Chordata; class Actinopteri; order Esociformes; family Esocidae; genus Esox; species Esox niger. The sequence goes on along the minus strand of JACXGJ010008454.1, from coordinate 5,257 downwards.
TTCCCTGTTGGTTACCGACCCAATACAGCACTGTTCAACACCCATGCAGCTAAAGTGGCCTGTGGCCACTTTATTTATTTTATTACACAAGAATCCAATAGAGTCACAATGTTTTTATCAAACAGCATTTTCTGATGTTTTGTATTGCCATGTCTATGCAGAATAACGTTTACATGAAACAATTATTCTATGCTGTAAAGATCTGAATGGATTCACATTGTTAGAGTTTTGTTAAGGATATGTGATTACTTACGCCCAAAAATCTGGATAGTCCTGGCCAACTGAACCTCCATTTGTGGGACTCCTAGGCCAATCTGTTACCAGGATTCTGACCCTGGTTTACCACTGCGCCATTGGGTCTCTCCAAAATTCAAATTGGTTTTACCTGTATTTGGATTTATGCTACTCTTATCTACAGTAATGTTTTATGAGCAAATAAACACTGACCGGATTAATAGCTTTGAACCATATTCTCAAGTGACCTTAGATGTTTGCACAGTACTGTATATTTTATGCATAGACTACTTTGAAAATAAGTGGCATGAAGAAAAAAACATACAATGGAGTAGGACAATACTGTAAAGAATTTAGTGGCAATGGCACAACAAACATTTGCACCTCTATGTTAATGTGCTTTACGATAATGTGACCAAGAGCAACCTACGTTGAAAAGCTGTCAATCACAACATGGAAGAGAAGGTTTGATGAATACACATTGCTATGCTGGTGGTTGCTAATATTCAAAAGAAACCAGTTCCCAAACCATAACAGAGGCTTATAAGAATGTGCACGTCATATAATAAGAAAATAATCTAATTGTATGGGACATAAAAAATCTGTATTTGTTAAGTGGAGTTTGATGAGTATGAGGTGGAAAGAAGAGTACTGAAATGTGTCTTTCAACCATGTACTGAGCTATTTCCCCAACCTGAGCAATTATGAGTCTGTGACAGAAAGTTAATTAACTTTTCAACTCTGTGGATGGATGGTCATGGCCCATTCTCACCAGCATTCTGCTTACAGTACCTTACATTACAGGACTGTGATTCTTTGCTTTTCTTCTGAAACCAGGACTGTTGAGCCCAGCGGGTCTCTGCTCCTATGACCACACCATCCTTATCCAGGTCCAAACCAATGAAAACTGACCGCACACGGTCCCTTTCCTTAGCGCTCAACAGCCGCACCAACGAGTTCTGGGAACAAGAACATCCAGAGTATGTGGGTTTGTATGTGCACATGATTTCCACAGGCTTAATGAATTCGGAGTGATTCTAAATGAGTTGTGGTACCGGTGTGCGAAACTTCCTTAGCACTCCTAGGGACTCGTGGTAGAGGAAGTCGGACCACTCAATTTGGCCCTTCTTCTCTGGGTCTAGGGCAGCGAACTGAGCCAGCGCCTCCTCCTCCTGCTCATCTGACAGGTCCTTCTCAAACAGCTGCTTTGACACAAAGTGTCTGTACTGTAGCAACTCATCAGACACCAGGCATGACTCTATACAGAAAGAGAGCAATTGACACCTGAAATTAATCACAAAATGTATTCATTATTAGTATTATTTTCTCATAATTTTCAAGTTTAAACCGCTTCTCATTGATTTTCCTTTGGACCCTTGGAAGTTGTTGGAATGTATGTTTTTGGGTTAAAGTGGTTCTGGGAATGGAGCCGTACATTTTCTTACCGGTAAAACTGAATGTTTAGAAATTTTCCCTGATCTGGAAATACTAAATCATGATTTGGAACCATCCCATAGAATTCAAAATTGTTATGAAAATCCTGTAAGGGACATTGAGGAGAGATCTATGAAATTCCAAATCCTGATAGAAAATCCAATTGCTTGAATACGGTTACAGGGAGCTTCTAGTCATACTCTGGTCCTATGTTTTTACTATAAACTTAGTTGTTGAAGAAAATGTTTTACTTCTAAATGAATTATTTACTATATATCCATTGATTCTTGAAGACCAGAACATTTCTCATTGGCTTAAAATGCAAAGAAATACTGTTCAGCCTCAAAACCCTGTTGAAACTACAATTTTTATATCTTGGATAGCCATGCCTTGCTTTCATAGCTACCTGTAATAGCTACCTGTAAGCTACAGTAATCTCTCTTTAAGAAAATACTTTGAAACATGGGTCAGTTTAGTGCATTGGATAACAACTTTAAGAAAGTGTATGTTATTTGAAGGTTATTCAATCTATTCCTTCAAAACTTTTGCTACTAGCTTATTTTAAGTAAAAATGCACTTTCAGGTATGAGATGTATCATACTCAGGTATGATACATTTGTATTATTTTCCATAGGCTTTTTTCATACAAACACTAAAATCATCTGCACTTAAAAAAACTTTAGGAATGTATGTAACCTTTGTTCCCTGAGGGAGGGAATGAGGTGCCACAATGGGGAACACGCATGCATGAAGCATAACTATGAAAACAATCACACCTGACAAGGCCCTAAAGATGTGTAGCTGTCAGGAGACCTACCTGCAGTGGTATAAAATTCTCTTCTATATTAATATAAACTGATTTCAGATTTGCTCCTCACTGCGAACAGCGTGGGACCCAATAACTATGGCACCTGGTTCCCTTCATCAGTGAATAAAGGTAATATACATATCAGAAGGTTTTCTTTTAGTTGGTCAATTTTTTGTCAAAATATCAGGCTAGGGGCAGGCTAGGGGCAGTGACATCAAGGCGGTAGAACTTCACAAAGGTGTGCAAATCTTTGCCACACAGACCACCCTTTAAAGAGAGCCCAGGAGGCCGCCACCCTCCTAGTGCAGTGAGGCCAATGAACCCCAGCTGCAGAGTACAATTCTCTGAGCCAGTCACACCTGAGCTGGTCACGCGCAAGTCTGAGGATCTGGGAGAAATGAGTCCCAGAGGAAGTCACCAGAGTTATCAACAAACTGATAGAGTAGCTTGGGACAAATATGAAACAGAATGTGATGCAAGATGTGCTTTGTGGGCTGCTTTCTGGGCTTTACTCAGGACTTCATGTGGGTGGGTCAAATGAGACATATGGTAAATCTTCCGTTTAGCGATTTGAATCAGCTTTAGCATTATGGAAAATGTTGGCAATCATTTTAAAGGAATTCACATTGTAATTATAATTCAAATATTCTCATTATGGTGAAATAAGTATAGCAATCTTGAATTGAGTATAAGAAATGAGGAGCAGTATTTACCTAGCTAAAAGACAGAGCAATATATTTAGTTAACTGCAAACTCACTCTCTACCTGTAGAAAGAACTGGATCCTTTTGAATATGCTATTGGTTGATGAACAGATTTTACTTTTTCATTTTTACATGGTCCAAAATTGTTTGTATAACAATATATTAAGAGCACAAGCAATTAACAGTCACATTATTATGGGAGACTATTTTAAGTACATTAACACAGACCTAAAGAGCCACTGACAGCCCTAGATTTATACATAACAAGCTATTTTTAAATAAAGACATCAGATTTCAGTCGAAAATATAGAAAAATGGGATTGTTCATCGAGTTACTGATAATTACAGAGATATTATTTCCTTACTGTGAACATGTTTAAAGTACAAAACAGAGAGCTTCTGGCATATTTCTGTATTCAATAACTCTAAATGTGTTCAGATGGTCGGTTCAGCGATATTACAATACTGTATGGGAACAACCATCTACAATGTACCCTGGGGGTAAATTCATCATCTCATCTGTTAACAGTGCAATACCCAATGAAGCCTGCGTGGCCCTATGCTATGTCAGCTGTAAAATGTATTGTTCATTATACTGGTCTTACATCGGTAGCACCATGAGATTATGACTCACCAGGTATGATCTTGCACTGCTTGAAGGTTTCCATAAGGCTGTACATTTCCTCTTCAGTCAAAAGCAGGTTCACATTGTCCTGAGGAAGGAGGGAACGTCACTGTTAATTTAAGAGAGATCTAATTTAAAACTTATGTCTGAAGAATAGTGGAGCAGAAGGTATTGTAAATCAGGCCAAAATTTGCCCCAGTGCCCTCATGATGTACGAACTATAATGGAGTTATGCTGTATTCACTATACTGCAGTAGATTATATGGTGTGTGCTCAAATGGATAAATGTGCAGTGTGTCTGAATGCATTGTGTTCAGTGTGTGTCACGCATGTTGCGAAAAGCCCTAGTGTGCTTATTATGCAGTTTCTTGGAAGCTATTCTTATTCTATTTCAAGGGTGTCAAGTGTTTTTTGTAGTATAATTTGTTAAGGAACTGTCATAGAAAAAACAACCACGGTTATAGGAATATACAAACCTATCAGCAATTTTAATAAACTACGAAAGGTATTAAGTCGGTATGTCTACCTGATTGAGCAATTTGTCAAGTTGATTCTACATACCATGCTCCTTGCACCAAAAAAAATGAAGGAGCTGAGCTGTTAATCTTGAACTTCTACTAAGTTAGGTGTCTGGAGTACGTAAACAGAGTATGCAGAGGCTTGCTGCAGTTACTGATGACTTCAGTTGCTCTCGGGCCACAGTCAGTTCAGACTGCCTAGTTTACCCTGCATGGGCCACAGTCAGTTCAGACTCAACCTGTACCAGAATGACGGGAAGAAAAAAGTATGAAGAGGGCTTGGAACAGCTCAGGATCCAAAGCATACCACATTATCTATAAAACATGGTGGAGGCAGTGTGATGGCATGACCATGCATGACTTACAGTGGCACTGGGTCACTAGTGTTTATTGATGATGTGACAGAAGACAGAAGCAGCCGGATGAATTCTGTATAGTGATATATTGTCTGCTCAGATTCAGAGAAATTCAGCAAAGTTGATTAGACTCCACTTTACAGATGGACAATAACCCATATGTAAAGTGCTTGCGAAAGCAACCCAGGAGCTTTTTAAGGCAAAGAATTTGAATTTTCTGCAATGGCCGTGTCAATCACCTGATCTCAACCCGATCAAGCATGCAATTCACTTGCTGAAGACTGTCATAGTGTCCGGGGTATGTGGACAGAAAAGCAGAGGCAGAACGGCTGTTTGAGAAATAATCCATACTTTAATGGACAGGAACAAAAGAAACAAAAGAACGAACTCAAAACAGACACTAAGACTGGGTGAATTATAGCCTACGGCTGACAACCAAAATAAACCACAACTACGTGCACAAACATTCAACATAAGTAGGTTCCCCAATTGGAGGCAATAACGAACACCTGCCTCCAATTGGGGAAACCAAAGCACATAGAGGTGGCTAGAGCCACCTATTTAGGCCATGTCCTGGCT
>JACXGJ010008453.1:0-27015 GCA_016801105.1 Esox niger | reverse complement strand
TACCATGTCAGGAATGACCCCTCTCCTCTACCATGTCAGGAATGACCCCTCTCCTCTACCATGTCAGGGAAAACACTATCGACCAACCATCTACTCAATGAGTGGATGAACCAATAAAGCAATAAACTAATAAATCTCATTCACAGAAAACACAAGGCCATAGTAACCTCCAACGTATTATACATCGCAGCCTTCACACTCGCACAAAGACACACACAAAAAAACACACAACTGTAGAACAGGATGTCAGGACCATATCATTGGGAGGTGAAGAGACATGAAGGTTTGTTCCCTACTAGGATTTGTTTGAGAAAGGAGCAGCAAGCTTACACACACACATTCACACCAACACATTCACACTCTCACATTCACACCAACACATTCACACTATCACATTCACACAAACACATTCACACCAACACATTCACACCAACACATTCACACCAACACATTCACACTCTCACATTCACACCAACGCATTCACACCAACACATTCACACTCTCACATTCACACTCTCACATTCACATACTCCCATTCACACAAACACATTCACACAAACACATTCACACAAACACATTCACATAAACACATTTACACAAACACATTCACACACACACATTCACACTCTCACATTCACATACTTCCATGCACATACTCCCATTCACACAAAAACATTCACACAAACACATTCACACAAACACACACACATTCACATATTAAAAAAGCCAATTCGGCCTCAAATGATTTGCATTCCGAGTCCCATCAGTCCCAAATGAATGTGAGCTTGTGGAATGCGGACTATGGCTGGCCTTGTGGGGCTGAAAGGAGAATGCTGAAAAGCCGGTCAGTTTTTAGTAAACACACAGAGACATAGAGCATGGGCTTTTCTTTTACATGGGTTTTTATGATTGGAGTGTTGCTGAGAGCCTGGCTGTCCTGGCAGCATTCCTGATCAGGGCAGAGTGTTGGGTCGTTCCGGAAACACAGCTCACAGTTCTTTCTCTGTAGCTGATCTTTTTGTTTTTAAGGAATTCCGTTAATAACTAAGCAAGACCACAGCCAACTACTTCAATGCTGCTTTCTATTTCTCTTACGTCTTGTCCCTCTATTGCTGAGTCTATCTGGTCTTCTTTTTTAAATGATTTTAAAAATACAATTTCAGTCACTCCTTTCATCTCCTCTCCACTCCTTCCACAGCCAAGGGCCATATCGTTCTTTTCTGCTTGACTTCTTAGAATAGTATGAAAAGAGCAAACTAATTTGGAAATGCTCACCATGAAAATACAACTCAGTAGGCAGACCCAAATGAACATTCATTATTACCCAAACATAAATACAACCAATATTATTATACATTATTATATGTATTATTATAAATATACTGACATAATACTAAACAAGTACACACAGACTTTTAATTGGATACGTTCGACCAATCAGTGGGTAGGCATTTAATCCTCTTGAGAAGCAGTATAGTGTGTGCATGTGTGAGGGGGTGTTTGCGTGGTCCGTGTACTATAGCCTGTATTGTAAATATCCTCACAGTAAACAAAGAAACAAAGGAATCTACCCTAGTCAGAAAAACAAGCATTCACCTCCCTGGAACCTTTGCACACAGCCTGCATTCCTGACCCCAAACCCAGTACCTGCTGATAAACAAACCCAGTACCTGCTGATAAACAAACCCAGTACCTGCTGATAAACAAACCCAGTACCTGCTGATAAACAAACAGAGTACATGCTGATAAACAAACCCAGTACCTGCTGATAGACAAACACAGTACATGCTGATAAACAAACACAGTACATGCTGAAAAACCAACCCAGTACCTGACAGCTGATAAACAAACCCAGTACCTGACAGCTGATAAACAAACCCAGTACCTGACAGCTGATAAACAATCACTTGTTTTTCAGGCCTGTGAACCCAAGTGCACCCAGGTCTACTGTATACACCAGGAAAGGGAGACTGTAGAGGAATAGGAGGAAGACAGTGGCATCTTCACCAGGGCATTGCCAACCCCTAAGTTGGTGGGCAGCGTCAATAATTAAATTGTGTAACCACTCCTAGGCCAACAAGCAATGCGATTTTTCTGTCAATGTGAAAACCTAAAACCTCATACAATGAGTAGTTGGGATTTTCTTTGGTGTCATTAAGCACGACATTATATAGGCTACACGCATTTTAGTTTTTCTAATGCATTGTTATTTTCTGATGTCTAGGAAACAGGCTAAGGAGTTTCCATACACACCTCGGAATGAGGTGAAAAGTCACGTTTCAGTGTCACCAACGCCACTTATCGTCCGGAGGCGCATCAACACCTAAACATTACGCACGGGCTTTAGAATGATTTGTAGATTCTCCCTGAATCACACACCCGTGTTCATTGTATTTTTATAATCTGGTAGAATCGGATTACTTCAAAATATTCTCGATGTATCCTAATGTGGCCTTTTGCCTGGCAATTCCTTATGAACTGTTCAAGCTGGCTGAAGGAAAAAAACCGTCTGCGTCACTGAACCCGTTGGGATGTTTTCTCGTACGTATAGCCTGGGCCCAAATAATATCTGCGTCACAGAGAACGCTGACTGGGGCTCCAACGCGCACACATTCATCCAGAATAAAATCGTCTGCAAGACACCAAGCGCATTTTCACTGCCTTGGGGTTCTCACGTCCTAGGGTTTATTCATGCACTGTACTATGGGTGTGACGGACCACTAATCCAATTCAAATATCATAGTTTACGTGTTTAGTACGCTGCTTGCCCGGGCTTGTGCGTTTACCACGGTGCTCCAACTTGCCCTGTCGCGTATCATCGCATCCGCAAGTTGAGAATGAAATAGTATACGCTCTAATTAACAAGCACCCATTATAAGCACCAGCATACGTTTCAATTTAATTACAAAAAACATCAAACAGCCTGAACAATGTTTATATTGTCCACGTTCAACTTTAAATATAACTGTCCACGAATTTACAGAACATCACGCTTTTACCCAGTGCCACTGCCAAAGGCGTCTATAAATATTCAATAAAACTGTATCACTTCCGCAAACACGTTTTGTTTATCAAATACTTTTATAGTTAGTAGGTCGCTCAAAACATCATGATACCTCTCCGCAAAATTAACATACGCACGTCGTGTGAAAAATAATCTGAAAATAAATAGGATGCGTCAACAGTAGGCTATGTCAAATATTAAATCGGACGCCTGAACAGCGTATATGTAACCACTGCGTAGTTCCGCATTTTTTCCAATAGGCTATTACGTGTTAGCGAGCCTCATGCCCTAGAGCCGGGAAGCAGAGCTCAATTTCACTGCCAGTCGATAGTGTACAGTAGGCTACAGTGTGTTGGCTGTCTACAGTGGGTTCAGACCAAGGGGAGTAAAAACCTGTGGTCTGCGTGCCACGCTGCCGCATCATGACAATCACGTACGCACGCCGGCAGCTGCATGCAGTCCACATTCTCTGGTATTATTAGCATGCTGGCTTCAGTAGGACAACCGTGAAAACGTCTCGGTAGAACACGACGAACTTGGAGTGCACTTCTGCTTAGCAACGGGAAGACATGCCAAATAAATTGGTTGCTATCACTACAGCCATATCTTTACACAAGCCCCGATGACACACTGGCTGTCTGCAAGAACAGCCTGCCGTCTGGATGAATGAATAAGCTCATGATAAGCATGCAAACACACACACACACACTCATGTATTGGCAGTTACTCACCTTTCACTGCTGTTGCAGTCTCGTTGTAGCCCATGTTGGTATATGGGCTGGCGTTGAAACCATTCATGCCTCCTTTGCATCCACAGGCTGCCTTGAACCTCAGCAGTCCCTCGCCGGCCCCCAGAGCAGCGCAGCTCCCCAAGCTCCCCTCCATCAGGTTTAAGGCAATGTAATTGAGTCCGTTCTGGTAGCCTGCCGATGTCTCCCGGCACATGGGGCTGCTGCCGCTCCCGTACTCCTCTTCCGGACCGTCCGAGCTCCGGACCGGCCGCGACACGTTCTCAACCGACGCCGAGCTGTGCCGCTTGTTGGCATCGTGTGCAAACGACGGGCACACCGGGGTGACCGTGGTGGTGGATGAAAAGGTCTCCGAGCTGTGGCGCCGGCGCCCCTGGGGGTCGGCACGGATCACCTTGGCCCCCCTGTCTGGGTCGACGGGAGGGACAGAGAGAGAGGGACCCCCAACAAAGAATGACTCGACTGGGACGGGAGGCACCCCCACAACACTTTCTGTCCCAAGTGAGAGCCTCTGGAAGCAGGCCGAAGGGCCGGTGGGCATGGCGGGGGTTGCTTTGGAAGGACACGGGGCGGCTGGCGGAGGGGCAGGGGGGTTGGTAGGACTGAAGGTCATCTCAGTGTAGTCATCCTTCACAGTGCCAACTGGGCACGCAGAACTCTTCTGAAGAGGATATTCCGCTACGATCTTCTCCTCCTCTGTCTCGCTCCTCTCTCTCTCCTCCTCCTTCCCTTTCTCCATCTCTGCCTCTCCGGGACATGCGGGGAGCGCAGGATTCAGCTCTGGGCTCCCCGTTGAGGAGGAATCCCCGCGCTCGGCACCGTGCCGGCTGACGTCGATGTTGACGTAATCAGAGAGCGGAGGGGGGCTCGGGCCGCCCACCAAGCCCGCGGACGAGCCGGACCTCACCGCCGTGGCGGTGGCGGGCGGGTAGCGCATCGCTCGGCCAAAGTCGATGTTGATGTACTCCCCAGGACTCCTGGGCTCCGCAGGCAGAGGGTGTTCGCTCATGAAGGGCAGCGTCCTAAGAGAGTCTAGTGCCAGTCGTGTAGGCCGACACACCCTGCTGCCGAGGACCGCACCACCCTCTTGGGTCACCCGGCCGGGTCTGAGGGTCGAGGGGGCGGGGCCAGGGGGCGTGGCCGTGGAGATAGGCGATGCGGGACAGTGGTTTGACTCCTCCTCGATCCTCTGCCTCTGAAGGGTCATCACCACATATTGCTCGGTGTCCGTCATGCCGTTCCTCTGGGGCGTGGCTTTGAGAGCACGGGGCACAGAACTGATGAAGTAAGGCTGTCTAAGGTGTGGCTCGGACAGGATGTAGTCTGGCGGGCTGAGGGGCACAAGGGGGTCGACGGGAGACATGTTGAGGTATTCCCCGTTGCCGAGTTTCCCGTCGGCGCTGTCCACAGACATCTTTGCCCCACAGAACATCTTCATGTAGCCGTTTTCCTCCAGAGACACATTGTCGGGGGAGTCTGTGTTGGGGCCTGGACCGGTCGGACAGAGCGGAGACCTGGGGTTGACGATCTGCTTGGGGGCAGACACACACATGGGACTCATGGGCATGTAGGCATCACCTTTGACCCCGCCCAACTGGGCGGCCACGCCAGGCGTCATTGGCATGTAGCCGCTATCACCTAGTTGACTGCTGGAGCCAATCCGGACGTCACCATAGTCCTCCGGATAGGTCGTCTGGGGGGAGGCGGTGTGGGAGCTCTGACCTAATTGGCTGACACCGGTGTAGGTGGCCCTCATCAGCGTGTATTCGTCCAACGAGGCGGAGGAAACCTGGGGTGGCGCCATGTACCTGCGCGGCGTGGTGAGGGAGTACGTGCGTTTCCGGAAACCCTTGTCCAGCTCCGGCAGGCGTCGGTAGGCACTCTGGCTCTGCCTCTCCATCACCATGTAACCATGCAGATCACCGCTGCCATCCCGGGAGGGGGGTGTGTCTGCACTCAGTGACTCTGGGGTGTTGCTGCGGAGGGTGAGCTGCAGGACAGCAGGGCTGGAGCCGTACTCCTCGCAGGAGGTGAAGCCCGCATCACTGGGGGAGCCGGATACAGAGGCACTGCTGGAGGGGCGGGGAACGCTGCTTTCCGAGCACGAAGACAGGCTGACTGGACTGGGTGTGGCTGTGGGCGGGGAGTGGGAAAGGGGCATGGACATAGACTTACTGTGGTGGAGGGAGGATTCAAACATCCGGCAGGGCCTGGCTGTTACAGTGTTTGACCTCCCCAAAAGGGTCCGGTGAATGCCGGGGCTAAGGGGACTCCCGTTCACTGACATGGGACGTGCCATGGTGCCGTCACCCTCGCTAGCAGTGCGTATCCGGCAGGAGCTGTGGGTGAATTTGCTCACGGGGGAGGTCGTGGCCATGCTGTCGGTCCTAGAGCGCCGCTGGAGCCCGGTCTGGCTCGGGGGAAGGTTGTTGTGGTGCCTCCGCGTAGGCACGGAGATGGGGTTTGTGCCGGACGACTGGCTCTTGCTGCGCGGCCGGAACTCTGACAGCTCCTTCATGGCTTTCATCGCCTCCAGTATAGTCTCGTGGATGTTTTGCGCCACCACGGAGTCGTCAGCCTGCATCCACAGCTCACCGGGTCCCGTGGCTGCTGACCGGCCGACCTCAATGAAGAAAAAGCTCTCTGAGTGACCACATCTTCTAATGTTCATCAGCTGTAAGATGACTGACGCGACATCCGAATTGAGCTTCACGAAACTGATAGTCCGGCTGGATAGGCAAAGCCTGTACACCCCGGTCATATTCCGACACTGTCCCAGCCCTTTTGATTTTAGGTTTACTTGCCAAACCTCCTTATACGCAGCCGTAACCGGCGTAATCATCCCATAGTTTGCCTCATCAAAACCTACCAGCGACGAAGCGGAATTAGATGCAGAGCCGTCTGAGTACACTTTCCCCTCGCTCATTAAATCCGTTAAGACACGGAACCAATTCTCTTGCTCCTGCTCATTCTCAGCCGCCACGGCAAAATACTCGTCCTTGGTATAGAGGGCAATAAGGTGTTTGTGCTTGGCGTCCGCTCTCTTATTGATATTGAGACAGCAATCCAGAGGAATAACCCTCTTTGCAGCCGACTTGTTTTTCCATTTCTTCTCACTCTCGTAGTACTCCAGCCGGGCGGGGAAGCCCTCCGCCGGCTCCTTCAAAACGAAAAAGCGCTTGTGTCCGTGCTTCTGCTTCTTGAGGTATCCACATTTCTTAATCTTGGTGTGATTAATGTTCGCGTTGGATAACAAGTGTCCTCCAGAATTTGGCGGACTTGCCATTCTATCGTCGTTTAGAAAAGAACAACTCACTTTTCTTAACCTGTTGTTATATCCTCGTTTATCGAAGGTTGGAGAGATATAATGTACATAGAGCTCTCCGAGGGTCTTTCACTCCAGGCGCCGGTTATGCGTTCGGCGTCTGCAGCAGTTTAACAGTAAATAACCCATATCGCTAAGTGACCGGAGTGAAGAGAGAAACAACATGTGACGTTCTACACATCCAGATTTGGTTACAAAAAAGAGACGGGCAGAAAAAAATACACACACTGACAGTGGGGCGGTGCGAGTCGAGGAGGCGTACCTGCAAAACCGCCTATTTTGGTGAGCTCATTGGGCTCATTGGTGGAAAGGACTGAATGATAGTGAAAAGACCCCGTCAGACGTTAGAAAGCCCTTCTACTCCCCCCCACCAACACACACACACACACACACACACACACACACACACATACATACACACACATACATACACTAGTGCCCTCTTTCGACTAACCAGCGTAACTGTTGGAGCTGTCAACCGTTTATCGTGTATTATGCGTTTAGTGCGTTATGCCTTACTGCGTATGTGTATCCTTTCCACTCATAACAACTTACAACGTATGCTCGAAAAGAGCATACACTTACCTTGTTGTCCTATTTCGGCGAAGAGTTTATATATTCGGCATGAACGCAATATATTTGATGTCGTGTGGTTCTGCCCAATAAGTATTATTGAGGGCATGGACATTTGTCATCTTAAATGATTATTATAAACCAAAGGATGTCTGTCGTCGATTTCAGACTCGATGAACTGATACGATTTTGGAGAATGCAGGGCTGTGTTACAGGTACATTTTATGCTATTCATTATTTTATACTCATCATTATTTTATGCGATTCATTAAAAGGCTTGCGCAACAGTTTTACACTTGATTCCTTCAAAAAAGATTCGAAAAGCATTAGGTCTATAAACAAATTCCCAGGAAAAATAAAGTTATTCAACAGTTCTCAGCCTATGGCGCTGGATCTAGTAGATTCTAGATTATGCTTGAAAGTGGCAACGTAAGCACTGGTTTTAAATGTGATTTACAAAGTGACTCATGAGCACTAGCGGCAGGGCGAATGACTGTTCCCAGCCCCTTCAGAGCCTCTGTCCTCTGACTTCCGAAGTAAACAAGCATCACCTGGATTAAGACTGCAGGCTGTCACAGTGGAGGGGGATGGGGATAGGAATGTCTCTTCTTAGATCATACTAGATATTCCCCCAGCGTCTCTCGATCATTAACTCTACGTTACGTGTGTGCCTTGATGGCCAGAGATCCAGACGCGCTCCCGATTTTCTCCCTTACTGCATTTGACAGGACTTGACAAATCAAACTGTAAAATTGTAAACAACTGTGCGTGAGGGGAGCCCACCGTGCGCAGTGTAGTTTGTTATGTAACGCGCGCGCCCACTGGTCTGTTTTTAATGCGCACAGGATCCCTACACTCCAACAAGAGCGCCTCTAGCGTTTCGGACTACTCTATCTGTATTCACGTACGTATATATGCCATCGCATATTGTAGGAAAAACGGGAGGTGTACAGGCTATTCGATGTTCAACTGACGCTGCCTAGTATTGCGTATTTCTTTTGAAGTGGCCAAGAGGAGATACATAATCATTCGACGCAGTGAGGGAATAGAGACAGCACATCCACTGTCAACACTGAAAAAAGAAAAAGTCATGACCCAGATATGGTTTTAAAGTATATTTTGGTTTTATGATGACGCAGACCAAGAACAGTCTTGGGTTTGTTGCGTCAACCGTCGGAGATGTGCGTAATAACGAACACGACGCTGTGTGCCCTGAATAGCTCTTCAGCCACGCGGAATTATTACCGTGTCACCCTATCCCGGATTCTTGTTCCGGTGGAAGCTCTGTTACGACAAAAAACATCCTGACTTTGTGGCGGGCGAGGTGATGTAAGGTCGTGTTTTTCAATCTATTGGTGGCCCAGAATCTGACTGTGACAGATTTCCCCGGCATTGATCAATCAAGGGGTCGATGTGGACAGCTGATGGGAGGCTTTAGTCATCTACCAAAACTGACCTCACTGTCATAGTGTCACTAAAACTGTTCAGCAAAATGAAGTGTAGATCTTTCCAATGTGGCGTTTTTCATTGGAACAGCAGAGATGCACTGACACAGATAACATAAATAGTTGGTCAACAGCAGACAGCTTGACCTAATATACTGTGGATATACTACCAGACATTCCACCCACTGGCCATCCAAACACATTTTCAACTGGAGATGCCTCCTAGCAGTCCGCTAACATCATCAGTGGCCAACAATCTCATTTAACACTGTTTGAATAACACTTAGAATAAACATTTTGTGTTTCCCAGTGGAACCCTCTTACTTCCTTTTGGGATACAGGTAGATAGATATGGGAAACCAAGAAAATATTCCCGCATAAAACATAAATTGTTTGCATGTGGAGGAAGAGGCCCGATGCAACCCCTTTCTTTTAAGTGTATTTATTGTATGCAGATGTGAAGATTACAGTTCAAATCAGTGTATTCCTCCCTGACCTAAAGCTTGGTGTTTGCTCAGCAGGCAGTCAACCAGTCTTCAGCACCAAGGTCAATTACACAGTGTCCTGCACAGGTCAATTATGCCACCAATTGCACCGATTTGACTGGTTCCACACTGGAAATGGAATCAAATCATGTGGTGACATCAGCCTAAGCCGCTCTCTATTCTCCCCTGGCTCAACTGAATCGATGCATGGCATTCAGGGCCAGATAGACTATAGGGCCCAAGAGACTTGAGGCCAGAGAGACTATATGACCAGGGAAGCTCCAGGGTCAGAGAGACTAGTGTCCAAGAGATTATAGGGCCAGAGAGAATATATGGCAAGAGAGAATATAGAGCCAGAGAAACTATAGGGCAGAGGGACTATTGGCCTGTATTTAATTTAGATGCAGCCGGCCACACCTCCCTGCCCTCATCACAACCTCTGACACCATTTCAGATTCCATGCAAACACATGAATAATTGATGAATTTCAGGAGTAATCATCTTCCTTATAGGATTTCAATAAGTTAACTGTCTGAAAGGTTTAATAATAATTATATGTTGAATTTAGGGAGGGCCTTTTATTTACAGACATATACCCCCAAGAACCTGTTCATGTTAAGGAGACAGCCCAGGAAGACACAAGACCATCTGAGATCCCTTCTAACCTCATTGGTTACCTCAAGCACCCAGGTCTAACAGGCTGCTGCTGCAACTTGAGGAAGAGAAATTTAGCTACCCCCCTCAACCAAATTCCTTCCTGTTTACCTAAATCTTACATCAGTATGGAGGCAGGAACATGGCAGGAACATGGAGGCAGCTCGAAATAGTCTATAGGTTGGCTAAGTGGATATATAAAATATGGGTTCCACTAGGGTTCCTCTGCATTTGTGTTACATGTAGAACTGTTTGGGGTTCCTGGTAGATGCTTGGTTCTCTTATAGGTACATTCTGGGTTTTACCTAGAAGCCAAAATGGAGAAAACCTGGATTAAATACCTGGAATCATAAAGTTTGAACAGGAACCAAAAACGGTTCTACATTGAAAAAAGCAGACAGCAGGGACAGCTGAGGAACTCCTTTGGGACATTTTATTTTAACATTTTTATTTGAGTGTAGACTATGTTACTTAATGATGAGAGGAGTCCTGATTATGGTATATGATAAGTCTGGCCACGTCATTGTTAGTGATGGGGGTGTTGGTCTACAACAAGCTTGGCTATAACATTGGAAGTGATGGTGTTTTTGGTCTATGACAAGCTTGGCTATAACATTGGAAGTGATGGTGTTTTTGGTCTATGACAAGCTTGGCTATAACATTGGAAGTGATAGTGTTTTTGGTCTATGACAAGCTTGGCTATAACATTGGAAGTGATGTTGTTTTTGGTCTATGACAAGCTTGGCTATAACATTGGAAGTGATGGTGTTTTTGGTCTATGACAAGCTTGGCTATAACATTGGGAGTGATAAAAAGGGTCAAATATGTACAAATAAAGAAGATATTCAAGAGTACAAGTGGAGAGGCAGGCAAGGAAAAAGTATCTCCGTTTTATTTAATGCTTTCTTTGATGTCCAGGCACAAAACAGTAAAACCAACTCAAATTTTGGCAAGGAAACAAAGGAGGTATTTCAGTATTTCAAATTGGCAAATTAGAAGTGTTGATAACTTCTACTACAAAGTTGGCTAACTGGCCAGTAAAGATTAATGATTCGTATCAGCAAAACAGGAAACAAAAACGAAACATAGCTGACGTTTTGTCAATACACTTAAGTTATCCCTATGGACTGGGAGTAAGCGAAAATGTTAGTTACGTCAAAGAAACTAAACTGCAAGTACTAAAAGTGTATACTCCAGTGATTTTGTTGTGTTCATTTGACATGTACCTGTCATTTGTTTGCATGGCTGTGTTAATTATCTAATTTCTCCATTAAATTTAGTTATATTTAGCTATCAATATTGCTGCCCCAACTGTATCTGTAGAAACAGACGTGTCATGTAAAGCAAGTTTGTCTAGCTAACAATAATAATAGTACAATTTTGCCATGATTTATATAAAGCAAGATTGTCTAGCTAACACAAATAGTACTTTTTTGCAATGCTTTAGTTAGGTTAAGCAGGTTTGGCTAGCTAACACTAATAGTACTTTTTTGCAATGCTTTAGTTAGGTTAAGCAGGTTTGGCTAGCTAACACTAATTGTACTTTTTTGCAATGCTTTAGTTAGGTTAAGCAGGTTTGGCTAGCTAACACTAATACTTTTTTTGCAATGCTTTAGTTAGGTTAAGTAGGTTTGGCTGGCTAACACTAATATTTTGCCATTCGAGCTAGTTGTTCATCTAACATTAAATGCAACTTAATGTGTCAGTTTTCAAGGTGATTTTTCTTCAGATGAGTAAACCGTTTTAGCCGAAAGAGAAAGGGGGAGCAGGGACTGGTGTCAGGCAACTTCAGTTTAAAGTTGAATGAAATTATGTAATTACTGCTTTGTGTTTTTGTGAATGGTACAGAGAGAGCCAACAGGGGACATGGAAGAGGAGAGAGTAGATCATAGTGGAACTAAGTTTTAAAGTAACTTGAAAGCAAACACATGCCTGTTTATTTTCAGTAGTCATGTATTGCAAGCTTATGTTATGCCCCTCTCCCCCTTCAGGTTGAGTACCCCTGTTAAATAGTAAAATATGTTGTCATTGCAGATGGAGTACAGCAGCAGCTCATCAGTCCTACAGTCACCTGGAACTGACCTGGACTCCAATGTAACTTCACCAGCTGCACCAGTTGACCTCAAGGTTGAGAACATTAGAACCTGCCCCATCTAATTACCAGAGACCTGTCCACCAATAACAGCCTAGGAGTGTCTCTCCAGGTACCACCTGCCTTGACGATTAGTGCTCCTCCCAGAGAGCACTAATGAATATGAGGAAGAACGATGACCTGACAGCGCGACTTAACCTTCTGGATCAGCGCAGGAAAGAGGGAAGAGAAACATGCCATGCTCACTTTAGAGTTTGCAGACGATATTGCTGAAGTGTGGTTTGCTGACGATTTTGTCACACCACAGGTGGGAGACCTGGTCCGCGAACTGCCACAACATGGAAAAGGTCTTGCCGAGTTCAAAATCCATCAGCTTTGATTTGAGACGGGGAAAGAAAGTGCCGAAGACTCTGTTTGAATACATACATTGATGTGGCTACAGTAATATTTTTCCAAAGTGACTAAATACATTTTGTTAGTGATTTGAGAGATAATAATTTGCACACTTCATGGATGTTGACCTGTTGAGTAATTTCATCCAATTTCATTTCATTTTGTTTATATTCTTTGATTTAAAATGCAGAGAACGTGCATGTTTGAATAAAATACTTGAGTGCATTTCAAATAAGTAGTCTGCTCTTTTCACTGTTTGCAATACCTTGTTACACTTACAGTTGCACATACAAATATTTGAGAAAATAAAGAGGTCTTCTTTAAACGTGTATGTCAGTTATATACATCGTCCAGTAGGCCAGCCCCCAGCACCGTATCCTGCCATGGTACATGAAAAACCTCATCAGGTCAGGACTCCACCCACAGCCTGAGAGGACCTCTCTGCGTCAGCCAAGGTGCCTCCCTCTGTGACCTGTCTTCTCCACTCCCTGGCTGTGCCTCGTCGTTGTTCAAAACAGAGTCTGTGAGAGAGAAACAAAAGAGAGAGAGCCAGAGAGTGGACAGGAGGGAGGCGGAGAGATTCAATGGATAGAGAGAGCAAAGGAAGGATGGGACAGATCTAAAATGCAAATGAGTAAGTCCATAAAAATCCAATAAGGTGTGTGATGGGCTCGTAAAAGTGCTTAGCCCGGGTGCCGTCAATCCAAACGCACCCAGCCCATCTGCTCGTTGCTTGTGTCTTCAGCATCCTCTTAGGTAACAACATGCATATTTATCTCCCCTGTGAATTACCCACCATGGTGAATTCATTTACAAGTTAATTAAACGGCCATCACACCCTGATTTACAAGGCTTTAAACACGACCCAGCCGGGCCAGTCTGTATGAGTCCATTAGGCTTCATGGGTTTGTTTATTTAGCCCGAGACGAGGTGTGTATGCTGGGACTGAGGGGATGGCACTGAATGTGACACTCCTCAACCGGTTTCCCTCTTCGGAGTTCCGTATGTTCCGGAATGCTCAGGGATTCATGGGCTGTTCTCGACATTGTAATGGTCAGCTGCTGGCTTATGCAGAAATGTCTCTGTCTTCGCTGTCCTACGCTTACATGGTACAGTGGTGTAGGATGTTGCTATGGGAGAAGTGGTCGCACATTTACACTGAGATTTCCATCGTGTTCGTGTCATCATTTACCTTAGCAGTGACCTTAGCAACAAGCTTTAGAACATCGAAAAACCTGTTCACATTAATCCATTTCACTTACAAAATGTTAATTATTTTCTCATTGGCTTTATTTGGGGTCATTTGCTACAGCACTCCCAAAGGGACATCTAACCTCAACTTAGAGAATATCTATTCTCTACTAAGAATATTGTAGTTATTATTGGTGCCCACTGATGGTTTGATGAGTCGCACTCAGGTTGGATTGTTCACTTACCTAGCCTTGCACAATGAAAAACACGACAAAACCTTTTCACGCAAAATCAAGCTGGCTATCATGCAAAATTTACTCAATGATTCAATGCGAGCGTCTTTATTTTATTTCTTTTTTGTGGGCTGGACTGAAGCTGTTGCCGGGAGATGTACATTTAAACCTGTCTTTCTCACTTGTGTTGGTCAGATGTTTGTTTATTACTGGAATGAGAACAAGAAGTAGTGTTGATGCATTGTTGTAAAAGTGGTAAAAGAAATCTATAGAACAAAGACCATCTCCATTCATCAGT
The DNA here is from genome assembly GCA_016801105.1 of Esox niger. Classification (NCBI taxonomy): domain Eukaryota; kingdom Metazoa; phylum Chordata; class Actinopteri; order Esociformes; family Esocidae; genus Esox; species Esox niger. The sequence goes on along the minus strand of JACXGJ010008453.1, from coordinate 12,573 downwards.
TTATGTAGCCTAAATATAACCTCCCTTTTTCTTATTGGAGCCGGTGAAATGTCCCCATGGGGTTAAATGTTCCTTGTTTTATGATGCTTGCAGGGACATCTGGTCCCCACATTCTAGTAAAAGCGGGATCAAACACACGCACACGTACGCTCAAAGAGTCTCAAAACCACACCCCCTGGGTGCTCCGCCCCTTGCAGTGTCACTGGGTGCCGACCGCAATTAGTTAAATAATCTGTAATGAAGCAGATGTGTTGATCCTGTTTGATGAGATAAGAACACAAGCCTCCCCCTCAAATGAACAGCAGCCTATTGCAGTGGTGATACCCGCTTGCACACACACACACACACACACACACACACACTCCTCTGGTCCACATCCTCCTTATCTAGCTGCAACACAGATTCCACCCAGAGTCCAGCTCTGTCTGAAGCACATTGTTTTGGCTGTTGTTGTTTTGATGTCGTTTATCGGATTGGGATCCAGGTTTTGTTCTTTATTTTCCTCCCCTTTCCTTAGACATGTTTTCGTGTTTTTAAGTGGCAGGCTCAAGGGGTTCAGCCGTGCAGGTTAACTTTTATTTTCAGGGTTAGGAGTGTTATGTTGCCTAAGAAAACTACATTAAGATGAAGTTCCCAAATTAGGCTTAAAAATGCCCTAAGACAGTGACAATACGTAACAAACAAGCCTAGCATTTTAAGGGACAGTACTATTCAGATAGGCTGTGACACGTAGTGACGCGTAGTGACGCATAGTGACGCGTAGTGACGTGTAGTGATGCGTACTGACGCGTAGTGAAACGTAGTGACACGTACACCTGCTAAACCAATAAGAGTTTCACAAGATAATAAAACAAATTGTTATAATAAGAAATGTGAGCCTGTAATCAGTGTATGTAAATGGGGATGGTTGGTACATATAGATTTCTGAGTTTTCAATCTATCAATCAAATGTATTTATAAAGCCCTTTTTGCGTTTTATCTGATGCTGTCAGCTCTTAATTTCCTAATCAATATAGTAAAAGGAAGATTGAAAATTCTGTTCAGGTTAATTTTCCCTTTGAATGATCGCAAGCTCTGGGAGTGACCCAGAATAAAGGCAGCATGTCGCTCGAGATCCCTCGCATTATTGGACATGATTTCCTGCTCCGCTATCAAGCCACTAATAACACTTTTGATTACTTGAGTTAATTACTTCATTGGAATAGACATAATCTATTTTAAATGAATCTGCCGATTTGACTCAGGGTCAAACCTGTGGGGGATAAAAAGACTAAGATATGAGAGGTTAGGAATAAAATCGGTTTATCGTATGAATGTCATGTTAAATAGTGATAGTTAATTAGTTCTAGAATATTTTTCATTTCCTAGAATACTGCCCCCTGGTGTAACTCTCTTACTCTCTCTACCTCCCTTGCCATCTCTCTAACTCTCTTGCCCCTCTACCTCTCTCTTGCCTTCTACCCCTCTCTGCCTCTCTTTACCTCTTTCTTGCCTCCCTCCACCTCTTTCTTAACTCTATCATATATCGCTCTCCCAAGTGTTTTACCTTGCTTTCTCCTGTGTAACACGGACAAACTAAATGACTGATGTTTTCTCATTTCGCGGGTCAGTGAGAAAGAAATGTAATAGGCTCATATTAGGATGCTGGAGGCCAAGGCATATTTATTCAAGCAAAGCTGCAGAGATGGAGCATAATAATTTGACCACAGTTGGGAGCCAGATATGTTCCTATAAACATAAAGACAATCACAATTAACAATATACTGATTTCAGTGACAATTTACTACGCAACAAATTAAAGTCAAAGAACACAAACGCACACAAACAATTGTGTGTGGAAATTCAAACACAAATCTGCAGGTACACACAAACAACACACCTACTGTAGATGAAAACAATCCCAAGAGATATGAATGCATTAATAGGTAGGGTCCAGAACGCCCTCATCGGTCATAATTAGCCATGCGATGTCTGGTATCACATGGGAGGACTCTCCATAGGCCGGATTTGGACCAGCTTGGCAATTCCGTCCGGCCCGCGGTAGGTGATAAAATTCTTCTGAGGGCAGTAAAACATAACTCACCAGCCCATTCATTTACATCTGAATCTGAATTTCTATTATTTTAGAAAGGTTTCAATTACTGCCTTTTTCTGGCCTGCAAATCGTATTTGTTTAACAAATTACAAAACAAATGTGGCCCTCCGTTTTATTTCCAAATCCTGATGTGACCCCGAGGCGAAACGTTTGCCCTCCGCCTGTCATAGGCAGACATGAATTAACAAGCAAAGAGACTAGATGCAAACAGAAGGACATACACTCTCCCCTATGTATGGCAGGCTTGGGACACATGGAAACTTGTTTTATCACATTGAGGTACTGGAGACATTCCATCTTCTTCCACCATAATTCCTTTATTAACACACTTTCTGATGTCTAGGCACAACACCTCTGTCACTTGCACACACAGACATACGCGCGTGCACACACACACACACACACACACACACACACACACACACACACACACACACACACACACAGACACATGAAGATGTACATAGATGCAAACACAACCACAAAATGCAGTAGTGCTGACTGGAATAAATCAATACTTCAGTGTTTTTCTGAAGTGAGTGAGAAGAGATAAAGAGAGAGGGGAGGGGCTCAGTACATTGAAATCACAATGTGAATGTATTAAGAAATACCCTTTGTAGGCATTTTGCATCTACAGAAATCTGTCTACAAACAAGTGAAGTGGTTTAATTTAAAAATGCTTTATGTGTTTTTTCAGAAGTTTTTCCAAATTATATATTTTATTTACTTACCATGATTACAAGACAGACATACATTTTATTTATATATTGCAATGCTATTTAATTTCAGCTAGATTAAGTAATTGTGTTTTTCTAAAGCACAATATATATTCCTGGGTTGAACACAGTCAAATTATATCAATGTCTAGACATTACTTTTGACAATATTTCATATATAAGTATATTTTTCATATACATCTATTAACTTAACAACTAATAATCCATCTGTATGTAAAATATTGAACCTGACATTAAGCGTATGCTCTCATTCCCAGCGATTCCCAGCGAACTAGTGCATTTGTCTTATGATGGCGACTGCAATACTAATTATAGTACTTGGCACTTAATGAAGTGCTTTCAAAGACCCAAAGTGGCTGTGTGCCCAACAACCAGTTATTTCATTGAAATACTCACAGTGCTCGACAAGTAAATTTTTGGCCGATGCATTGTTCATGTTTTTCTACTGTGGATTGGCCGTGGTTGGTTACGGCACTTTGGTCATGGTTGGCAAAATCCTACAGCTTGAACAGTCTCTGTCTTGGTGTTTTGACCCTCAGCAACCTGCCGCATGTCCCATGGAGACTCACAGCTCTGAGCTCTCGACATCAAGACTCCTCCAAACTGGTCACTGTTAGTAACAGCTGCCCTGTGCTTCATCTAGATAGACGCCTTTACTGGAACTGTGTATATGTGGATGTGTACATCAGCTGTAAACATATTTATAAAATCGCTGCACATGTCCCATTTCTCATTTGCTCACCACGAATTGTATATAGGCAGTGAATGTGTTATCTTGGTGTATACAGAATTGTCTGTATTCGGTCTTATATTTAGTATACAACTATCATTGGAATCGGAATCGTATTAATTTGCACATTACCAGATATCCAGAATTTTTCTTGACGTATAACTTTGAAAGACTTTCACTCGGAGAATATGTAAATATTCCTGGCGTACAAATGTGATTGTGAATCAAAGCAAGGTAGTTGACTAAGAAGTGTGAGTTGAATTTCTTAACTTTTTAACAGCATCCCTCTTGGGTAGTCTAGGCACAGGCTCAGCGTTTGTATGCGCATTCATTTTTTTTATGTAGCCACTGTTACTTTCCTAGTTGGTGGCTGTTCAACTTCCATGATCATAGCATTTCCAACAGTGTCAGATATATTTCACGACCTTACTGCTTAGCAGGGACGTCGTCAGGCTTATTTTAGGGGGGCTTTAGCTTTCGTCTTGCACGACAGACCAGATGTCATGTTTTTTCAGTGATCAGTCTTTTTTTCTTTACCGAAAGACAAGAAAGCTAGCTACAATTTACGATTGTTATCATCAAAATAGTAAGGTGGCCAAAACGGTGGACGATAATATGGGGTCAAATATTTTAGCCACGTCACTAACAAACCAATGAAAATATTAATTTCCCATTAATGGCATTCTAGCTAACATTTGTATGCAACAAAAAATTATCATAATCATTGATGACTTGATCAAATGATACTCGGTGCAAGAAGATTGTAGCGTTCCCGGCTGATCAGCCAGTATTATGTGTAGGTCATAAAAGACTTGGCTCTCAAACTGGTGTTCTAAAAGCATTTAATGAACCTTCCTTTGAGATACAACTTAGCCCTTATGAACGACCGTAAGAGCTTGTGCCCTTACCAGCACAAGCTTACCAGGTGCATTTAGTTACACAAAACCTTAAGCTGTCTTCCAACATGACAGCTTGCACTAGCTAGTTACAAATATACAATTAGTTGTTTTGGCATTATACTAACTATATAACCTAATGGTTATTTACAAAAATGTTTTTTTTACATTGCTGTTGCATATGCCGATAATAGTGGGTTTGAGAATAGTTATGTCAAAATTCTTCGGTTTCAACGGAGCACAGTTGCAAAACTGCGTGTTTCGCAGATTCATGTTTGTTTGGATTTGAAGTTAACGTATTGCAACGTATTCTGTTCCGAGGAAGGGAGATCCGGTTATTAAATGTTTATTTTTGTAATTGTGATAATTTTTTTATTACTTTGTGCCGATATGAACTGGCTAATGACAAAATTTGTTTTGAAATGATTCAGAATGATTCAGATAAATCTCGTTTAGAAACAGAATATGTTCTGTATCATGTTAGTTTACTATCAACTATAGGTGACAAAAGCCGTTTTTGTGCCTTTTGTTAATGTTAGATGGATGAGGACAGGCTGATTTTTTTTTATTTGGATAGAATTTAAGACATTAGATGTCCAACACAAATTATCAGACAAATATACTTTTAGCCAATCTTGACCAACAATAACCTTATTGTGATAGAGTTTATACCCGTTTTTATTAAAAAAATACATGACGAGAAGATGTTTTGGGGAGTATGCACAGACGCCCCAAAACGAGGCTTAGCCCTCCCACCAATGACGTCCCTGCTGCTTAGGTTGGTGAAATCCTTAACATGCCACTGAAGTCACATGATCATTCGTCATTCCTACAGTTAAAGGATGACGATGTCCCACCTTTCAAATGATTGGTTGTCATTTGGTCATTGGTTGTCAGTCGGTCATTGGTTGTCATTGGTTGTCGTTTTGAGTCATAGGGTTTACACCTGACTGAAGTCCAATTTATTACTTGAAAAGAATGGAACCAGATTTTCCTCCGTTTGTCATTCCCACAAAAGTGTGGACAATGGTAGTGATTCTGGAGCATTGCAGGTCATTTCAGCTTGACAGGTTTACATCCATGTAGACTCTGTAAGGGATTCAAAGTGAGGGTGGAGGGCATATCAACCCAAACTGAATGTGTGATCCGGATGAATTTAGCAATGGGCTGCCTCATCCAGGCTTTCGTGGGATTTACGTTCACTCACACAATTAAAATGGATCCAGGTTGAGGTCAATACAGGCATCTAGATGTTTGCAGACAATGGATGCTGATGCCCTCTCGACCGATTCGCAGTTGTCCACATTGTCAGTGCCTTCTGCTGGCGCTCTTCGTCGAGTCCTTGGTTCTGATATCTGAGTCTGACTCATCCTGGATAGGGGGTCCAGGGAAATCTGTTAGACAGGGGTTAATGATGCAGCTACACAGCTAATATGAAAGGTCCATTCACGCAAAACCAGGCATGTGTAGCGTTTTGCTGGAAAAAGCAATATTTAAAGGCACACTTGAAGTAAATGTGTTTCAATATTTGATGACCTCCATGATTCGTACTCATGCAAAATGCAAATGTGAAACATTTCTTTCATCTGGTCTTGGAAGTGAACTCTTCAACTTGTGTGAGCTAGTGTTGAAATTGCAGCTGCATTTATGTTCTACATAATGGGATGAGTGTGCTGCATACTGGAGTGTACTGGATTAGACTAAGACATAAGAAGCCTTGGGACAGAGTCAGGGACTGGGTGATGAGAGTGACAGTATCCAAAAAAATGGACTGGAGTATACATGAAGGACTGGAAGAGACAAGTAGGACTGGAGGAGACTGGATGGGCTGGAGGAGACAGGATGGGCTGAAAGAAACCAGAAGAGCTCCAGGAAACAGGAAGGGCTGGAGGAGACAAGGAAGGCTGGAGGAGACAAGAAAGGCTGGAGGAGACAAGAAGGACTGGAGGAGACAGGAAGGACCGGAGGATGCCGGAAGGACCGGAGGATGAAGGAAGGGCTGGAGGAGACAAGAAGGGCTGGAGGAGACAAGAAGGGCTGGAGGAGACAAGAAGGGCTGGAGGAGACAAGAAGGGCTGGAGGAGACAAGAAGGGCTGGAGGAGACAGGATGGATGGGAGAAGACAGGAAGGACTGGGGTTGATTGAAAATTAGATTAAGAAACCATAGAAGGAGTCAACAAGAGTCAGGGGAGGCTCTGTCTGCTGGCAGCTCTGGGGCCAGATGAAGTATCTATACTTAGTGTTCCCACCACTCCCCAGCCATATGCCTGGCACCGTAAATCAGACGTACACAGATACAAAAACATCGTAAAACAAGACACCTCATTGTTGCTGTGAGGTTGTGCACTCAGCTCCATATTGTAAACAGTCTAACCGCCACTTACTGTGCCTCTTAACGTCTATGGTTCTACAAGTAAAGCAGTAAACATTATTTTCATAATGCGTTAGAGCTGACAAAACATTGATTTCCATCACATAGTATAATAGATAGATTTAAGACAAAATATTTAATATGTTCATGTTAGGTTACCTTAAATCTGAATTGGGTCCCAAATAGGAGTGCAGTGAAATGTAATAAAAAGGACATGTAGTTCATCTCTGTTACTTTATATGTGTAGAACACAGTTATTTCAGGCAACAGAGAAGAATAAATTTCACACAAAACAAGACTGGCTTGCGCTTGAAGAGAAAGATTAGGCGGCGTTTTTGGTTGAAAAGAGCAACAGCCGAGGGTCAGTGGCCCTTGTCGATGGGGCTATGACAGGGTTTCTTAAAGGTTAAAGTTCATTTGGTTAGCAGCATACAGAGGGAGTTTCAGATGATGGGGGTCACAGAACTAGAGACAGCTTCTTGTCTAAGTGATCCTGCAACTGATTAGCCGAGGAACGGCTGAAGGTATGAGTGTACGGACAAGTATGCCGACTCGCATTGGTTAGATGCAAGCGCACAGGGATACTGTCACAGGAGACGTGTTAGGGGTGGGGAGATGGAAGAGGATGGAAGTCAATGTGGGAAGGGTTACTTTAGGTCATAGAAGCCATAGAAGTACATAGAGCAAACCAGGCTTTGTTCTCTGGCCTTCTGGGAAACTCCTGGATGCAAGTAACGCCATTGTCAACAGGAGCAGCAATGTCCGTTTCATTTACGCTGTTTCCAGAGAGCCATTTTGACTGCATGTGCACGAGATCCCGGCCTCACTGGCGGTTACGAGCCTCTGCCTGCATATTGTTCAGGAAAAACTCTGCATCTCCTTGTGTTCCTGCCTGACAGCATAACAATCAGTTAAGATTGTGAAAGGGGCGACAAATGGCTTGGTAATCTCCATTCAGACGAGGTGAAAATCTGTCAATATGCCGTTGAGCAAGGCACTTAACCGTTATTGCTCCTGTAAGTCATTTAGGAGGAGAGCGCCTTTTAAGGAACGCAAATGTAAATGTAAATACTTGAGACTTATATTTCACGACACACTCCATGGTCCCCAGCACACTGTCGCATACAGACGCACAGTTCACGACACACTCCATGGTCCCCAGCACATAGTCGCATACAGACGCACAGTTCACGACACACTCCATGGTCCCCAGCACACAGTCGCATACAGACGCACAGTTCACGACACACTCCATGGTCCCCAGCACATAGTGACATACAGACGCACAGTTCACGACACACTCCATGGTCCCCAGCACATAGTGACATACAGACGCACAGTTCACGACACACTCCACGGTCCCCAGCACACAGTTGCATACAGACGCACAGTTCACGACACACTCCATGGTCCCCAGCACACTGTCGCACTGTCGCATCCAGACACAGTTCAAGACACACTCCACGGTCCCCAGCACACAGTCGCATACAGACGCACAGTTCACGACACACTCCATGGTCCCCAGCACACAGTCGCATACAGACGCACCGTTCACAACACAATCCATGGTCCCCAGCACACAGTCGCATACAGGCGCACACTTGTTTCTCCTAGCAGATGCTGGCCTAGGGTGAGCAGAGAGTGGACACACTCATACTTACTCATACTGACCCCCGTCGCCCGTGAGAATGAAACCCACAACCCTGAAGTAGCATTGCCCGCTCCTACGCGCCTTCGAAACAGACACATACACACCTAGGAACTCCCGCCTGCACAGCTTACAGATACCGCGTTCACAGCCACAAGCCACTAGGACTCAGACAGACACGACTCTCCTAGCCACGCGAACTTACATGGGTTGAATGTTTCCCGTCAAGCCCTGTGAACTGCGCCCCTAGTCTCTGCGGCTAGTCTCACGTTTGTAAATATTTTGGATTTGCCTTTTTTACGGGCAATTTCCCCCTTGCTTTAGATATGCAAATAAGCCGTGATTGCGTTCATCATTACCACAGCGTTGATTCAAGCCAATACATCTCTGGGACCAGGCCGCTCCCCAGGGTCTTGCATATTCATGAGCTGGTGGTAGTGATATGTTGTGAATTTAGGGGGTGGGGTGGGTTGAGGTGTATGATTGAAATGAGTTCAACCTTCCAGAACAGGTTCCCTGTAGAGAACATGGGAGACTGTCTTGGTCTGCACCTGAGGTCAGGTTGTTTTGGTTTGGCTGTGGGCTGTTAACAATGGGGACCGGCCATTGTGACTGTTTACTAAGGTATTGCTGTGGTGAGCTGCAATGCTAAGTATTGTTCATGTTATTCCATGTGATTGTGTAAATCCCAATTAGGTTTAGGGTGATAAATCCATTTTAGGATAAATGAGCTTTTTTTAATCCCCTAAAGAATACAGTAGTCTGGGAGATGGTTGTTTTTAGAACAACGCCACAGGATATATAGAAATGCTTCTTAGAATGCCTTGTTGGTTTAAACACGTTGATTGGTTCAAAGTAACGTTATTTGTGGGACGACTGCGAGACTTGTTGCCAGAATTTATGGCTTTGTGTCAGAGGGAAAGTAAGAAAGTGTGCTCGCTATGTCTACTTATCCATTCTGCACTCTGTTGCCTTGTGTTCTATTATACCCACGGCTTCTTCTCCATTGTCCACCACGATCTCCATAACAGTCTACACAGATCTCCCAGTTTCCCTCTTCCTTTCCTTCTCTCACTTCTTTTCTCTCTTCCCATCGCTCTGTCTCTACGGGGTTCAGGTGAGGTACGGTAGGCATCCTCGTTGTGCCAGTCTGTTTCTGGCTGAGTGAGGTCATCCGAGGTTCAGCCCAGACCCGTCCAGGAGAACAAGTCCAATCAGGATGAGTGCCGGACAGTGCTAGACAAAGGGCTCAGGGTTATTAATCTGGAGTGGGTGAAGGGATAATGGGAGCTGGGCTAAATCAGATCCACCGGGCAGCTAATGCCATTGTAAACAGTGTTAAGTCCACTTGATGTATTAATTACAGTCTCTCCCTGCATTACTGATTTACAGGTGAGCGGAAGTTTAAGCTCCTCAACAGAGATTTACTGTAATGTATGGCGGTAATTCCTTTATACAGCAGAGGATAATCCGTATTAAAAATAGCAAGTCGCAGTGAAACAACGTTTGTCTCAGACCTCGGTCGTGTGTCCTCAACTGGCATCAATAGACAGGCGTGTGGCCTGATCGGGAGGAGAGACGAGAAAAACTGGCAGTTACAGTGCAGTGAATAACTGCCTCCTTCCTGGCTGTCTTTTTCTGCTTTATTTTTTACTGAATGTTTTCATATTTTTAACCAAAAAATTCATATAAAATTAAGCGGACCCGAATAAAGAACACCGTATGTCTACTTGTTGAATTTATTTATTCAGTGAAGTTTTGCAACACAAATGACTTTTGCGTATTGACTGCAATTAAGTTCTTCCAGTAGTTGTTAATCAGTCTCTCAGCTCATTTTGGAATAATTTTGTCCCACTGTTTCGTAGAGAACTGCTTTAACGCAGTGACATTCGTAGGCATTTAGCACAAACTGCTCTGTTTACAGGTCCCGCCAAATCTCATTTATTTTTAGTGCACCATTGACTATGCAATTCCAAAACTTGATTGTGTGTTTTTGAATATTGTCCTGCAGCACGACCAAGGTGAGGATCAGATTATGCTCATGGCCGATTGCCTAACATCCTCTTTAAATTCTCCGATACTGAAGAAATGATTGTTCCTTCAGTGTTAGAAGTGTTTTAGCTTCTTGCAATGGCTGCAGTAAAGCCACTCTACCATCACCATTCTTGACCTTTGACATGGAGTCAATACTGTGAAGTGCTGTTTGGTTTTCACCAGACATAACAACCAAAGTCTTCCAACAAGCTCCACATTTGAGTTACATTCTTCATGATCTCTTTCATGTCCTCCAATACTTAACCCACCATGTCCCCTCCTCCAATACATAACCCACCATGTCCCCTCCTCCAATACATAACCCACCACGTCCCCTCCTCCAATACATAACCCACCACGTCCACTCCTCCAATACATAACCCACCACGTCCCCTCCTCCAATACATAATCCACCACGTCCCATCCAATACATAACCCACCACGTCCCCTCCTCCAATACATAACCCACCACATCCCCTCCTCCAATACATAATCCACCACGTCCCCCCCACCATGGGTGCGTATAATTGTGTATGTTTACTGAATGGCATGCTCTGGAGTAGATGGACATTGAATATAACACAGTTACACTGTACATACCATTGTATTACATTGTATACAGAAAAGAAATACATCACGAGGGGTTGTGGAATATGGCCAAATCGTAGGCACATTGCCATCCCAAATATACCATAAAGCCCTGAGATGTCTTTTTGAGGTGATAAACTTGTTTCCAATGCAAATAATAGCAGTAAAAAAAGATATTATGTCAAACCCATGATATATGAGAATGTGTACAACACATTTCACAGCACTGAATCTCTGTACATAACACCTTTCAAAGCATTGTAACTCTGTATATAACACATTTCACAGCTCTGTAACTCTGTACATAAAACATTTCGCAGCACTGTAACTCTGTATATAACATTGTTGTCTGTTCTGCTTTATAACAGAGGTGGTCGGAAACAACAGAGAATGGAAAGAGAAATGAGAGAAGACGTCAGGTCTGAATTATGTATGTGGCTTGATTAACCAATCAAGTGTTTTAATTGAATGTTGCGTGTTAATGATGGTTTGAGATTACCAGAGAAGCCAATAGATAGGTTACGGGAATCTCCCTATTATACTTTGTTAATCACATACTTAATGGAAAATACTGAATTTCTGTGTATGCAGCGCAATAAGGCTCTGTCTTTGCTTATTTTCCAGTGGACTCATTAGTATGTTTATTGGCTAATCTGACAAATGTCTATAATTGAACCATTTGAGGACATGATCCCCTCTCTCAGACAGTAATGTTCTATTAACATCTCACTAATGGTGGACCTTTCCATTGGGAAATTTGCCCCTGCACCATTCACATGGAAAATCTTTCTGTGTCAGTACAATGTATTTGCACATAGTTATCTCCTGGATCATTGTATTAAAATACATACACTATGTACTTAAAATAGTCAGTGGCCCCAGTGTTATTTTAGGTTCTGCCAAAGCATTGAAACAGCACTTGAGAATGAAGAGAAAACAGATCACTCCATACAAACACACCCAAAAACAAATGTTTCCAGAAATTATTTTTAACTATTTCCTATCCTTTCAATATTTTCACAGTCAATATTATTTCCACTAGTCAAATTGACTCAGAGACTGGTCTTAGGTACTTCATGAAACACAGCTATCATGACAACTTCCTTCCAAGTGCTATTAAAGTGTTATTAAAGCTTCCCATGTTCATGAGATCAATGTGGGGGGCTTGTTTACATTAGTGGAGGGAGTGTTCACATTAGTGGAAGGTGTGCTCACATTAGTGGAGGGAGTGTTCACATTCATGGAGGGTGTGCTCACATTAGTGGATGGAGTGTTCACATTAGTGGAGGGTGTGTTCACATTAGTTGAGGGTGTGTTCACATTAATGGAGGGAGTGTTCACATTAGTGGAGGGAGTGTTCACATTAGTGGAGGGAGTGTAGACATTAGTGGAGGGTGTGTTCACATTAGTGGAAGGTGTGTTCACATTAGTGGAGGGTGTGTTCACATTAATGGATGGAGTGTTCACATTAAT
>JACXGJ010008452.1:0-27191 GCA_016801105.1 Esox niger | reverse complement strand
GGGTTGGGGGGGTCACGGTTGGGAGGCCAATCCTTGTGAGAGAAGTACCGGAGGATGGATACTGGGAGAAATTAGAGGAATGGCCACCTACACTGAGCCAGAGAGGAATGAATTGGTGTGGGTTGGGTTGCATTTAATAACATCAGGGAAATCGATGAAATGACTGTAGTGTGAGAGAAAAGCGATTATTCTAAACTGTAAAAAAGGGTGATGGGCTGGATTTTATTTCTTGATACAGAGATAGGGCAGTAGCTTCCTCTGACATTTGAGTAATTCATGTAGACTTGTTTGATAGATATGCTCCAATATAAATGTTCCTGATCTATGACCATACTGATCACACATGAACATTCCAAATGCTCTTTTGTCTACATTCAATGTACATTAGAATATTATTTTGTATGTACCATTCATAGGAATATTACACTCATATTGTATCAATAATATTCAATACTTCTACCCATATTGTTCATCTTCCCCATCCAACTCTTTTAAAAATTGCTGCTAGTTTACATTGTTATATACATTGCTATATTTTTGCGTTATAGATATTTTTATACTTACTACATAGATATCAATGTGCCATGTCACAATAATTTCATAATACAGGATAATGCTGTCTTATTAGGTGCATTTGATAAATAAACTTTGAACTGAACAATTTATCATTTCAAGGAGCACTTTTATTTCAGCCCTCAGGAAATGCAGCTGTTGTCTGTGAAACAGCTATTAGGCATCCTATTCTAATCATACATTTATGTCCCCACAAAGATTATACAAGTAAATAATGAAAATATGTATTCATAGCATTCCTTGAAAACAAAATATAAATCCTTTAGATTATATTGAATTATTCACTTCATGACTGTCATTATCTCCACTAATCTCCATGTCTCAGTAAAACACATGTCTCAGTAAAAACCAAAAATTCTGACTCTTGACGGCCATCAATGGTTTATGAATAAGACATTTTATACAAAGCTGTTGTGCAAAGTCTTTCAGAGTTACTTTGGCCCCACCTTTCTTGTTTTTTGGTGCATTCATTAAAAGTTAGCTATATATCTTGAAATGGAAATGCCTTAATTATCAAATCAGATGTATTTTATAAAGCCCCTTTTACATCAGCAGTTGTCACGAAGTGCTTTCACAAAACACCCGGCCTTAAACCCCCGGGAGCAGACAACAATAGTGATGAACTTCAATGGCTAGGAAAAACTCCCTAAGAGGGCCGAATTTAGGAAGAAACCTAGAGAGGAACCAGGCTCGGAGGGGTGACCAGTCCTCTTCTGGCTGTGCCGGGTGAACATATTAATCAACATATTATCAAATACAGCCTCAGGGATGGTTAACTCAAGACATACCTGCAATCTCCACGGAGTTAGGTAGACAAGCATTTAGATTTTCTGCACCTCACATTTGGAATAAATTCCAGGATTATTTTGAATTGAATGATTTGAATGCCTCGAGTTCATTTCAAAAGGATGATTGAGGCCTATTTCCATGAATAATGTGTTTGTATCTTATGAACGGTGTTCATGTTTTTATTTTTTTGGGGGTGCTCCCTATACTTTCGGTTGTTTAATAATTGTGTTGATGCATCCACAAGATACCTTTGGTCCCAGCATGACCTCCCCAGCTAAAATAAATAAATTGGCACTGCTTAATGGTAGCACAAAAAATACAGATACTCAATATTGGACAGTATTTGGAATCCATCTGGTGGTGTTTAAAAGTACTACAGCATGTGTGTCAAGCTAAGGACATAATGCAATTCATGCAATTGAGGTTGGGTGGCTTGGGGTTAAATCCCCCCACCCCTTGTAATTCTCCCCCAAACCACCAAATGACAGCACACTTTATTTCCACACATTCCTTGGATGCCGCTATTCTTGTTCATCTAGAAAATGTTGTAGAATCATCTTAACTGAGCAATTCCACAAAAACGATTTTGAAATAAGTTGATCTTATATTTTCTTACAAAAATTGTAATGTGACGTGATGAAGTTAGACCTCTAAACGTGTTTTTGATATATCAATAGGAAGGCATTAGGCTAAGTAATCAACTTGTTCAGAGAAAATACTGAAAATACATTTTTTTTATAGCAATCCTGTTTTCGTGGTGATCATGTTTCCTGCTAAACACCCCCTCTCTTTTGGGGCAAAATGCCCCAAGGGGATTATACCCATGAGAATATATTGGTAAAATATAACAAAATTATAACAACAAATGGGCTGAAATATAACATAAGTTCTAGATATAGCCTAATATAAGCTGTTTTTAGTTCAATAGCTAGTTTACTGAGCATATATTTACATATAATATAATAGGCCTATCAATTGGCATATTAATATTGAATTCCAATTGATGCTCAATATAATTGATTTCATGTTAACAAAAAATATATAAAAAGTTATTTAAAAGTAATCAATGTTATACATAGTTTTTTGCCTTTGGATATTGGAATGTGCAATATATGGTTAAAAATGGCTTGTTAACTCACTTAAATACTGCTAGTAAAATATAATCCCAGGTGGCATTTTGTCCTAGTAGTGGGGTAAAACGCCCCATTTATATAGTTTCGCATTAAATTAAGTTGGAATAAAATACATTCTGACCAATATTTTGTACAAATGTATTTGTCTGACTAATCAATGTTCATGTAAAATACCTGACCGAACATTGCTTTCTGAGTGAGATTTTTTCTTCTTCTAAGTTACCCTATTTTTGTGATCTAACCAGTCAGATATCCAACGTTAATTTCCCTATCTTCATAAAACGCTTTTATTACAATACATCCATACTTAAATAGAGAATTCAAATGTATAAAAACATTACATTGTTTACTGTAAAAACACCTATTTAACTTATGTTCGAACAGACATCAAACCATCGTTTCCATGATAGTTGCCCACAATACATTTGTATTTACCGAGTCTTAAGAGAAAAAAGTAAATACACGACAAACATACAATATTTTGGTGGTCCCACTATGTACGCATTAAAATGTTTGCTCCAGTTGTGTCACTTGAAGGAATGACAGAAAATGTGCAGAAAGTTAAACGTAAACAGCCCTCAGTTTTTCTTTTCAACGTTCGAGGCTTCTCGTCCTGTTCCCCCTATAGTGCAGAGGTTACAGAGATCTCACTGGCATTCTTTTTCACTTGTTGGTGCGTCGATATAATAAAATCGACCAGGCTGGAGAATTTAACGGGGACGTCTTTGCCTGGACTGTATCGGTTCTAGTGGTCTCTTGCGGGGCACCTTTAGTCTGCCATTGTCTGTTCCGACTCGCTTCCGTCTGGAAAGTGTTTTTGTTTGGGAACGCTGTCATCACGGTCAATGCCTTCTAAACGCCAATCGATGCCTCAGTCATATCTACCGGTTAAGTACCCGTCAGTTCAAGCAAGTTTTCTGCAATTACCCCTACAGAGCTTTCCCTACTCGTATTACTCTCCTCACGCACCTGCCCACTCGTTTTTACTAGGTGTGCATTTTCTTTGCAAATTAACCCAAACACGTAATACGTTACCCCGAACTAGATTGATCTGCAATACGTCGTTCAGTTGTCTGAAGTTATGCCACTTCGCAAACAGGATGCGCTAGCTTTATTTCCCCGCACCAAACACTGAGAAAAAAACATTCCGCGGTAGGTCTTGGTGTAGGACTCAATGTGGGCGTTACCATTTCGGCTGGTTTCCTTAAGACGGCCATATTGACAGCGTTCCTTATAACTAACGTAACAGATTTCCAAAATGTTCGTTCACTACAGCACCGATCCCATAGCAAAAAAAAATATAGTTTAACATAACAATGGACTTCAACATTCGTCTGATTCATACCATGCATTTGGCACACAATACTTATCTAAGAGTAATTTATTTTAGGGCTTTTGGTAAAAATCAACGATGCCACATTACGGAACAAGCCACACGAAAAAAAACAAAGAAAAACAGTGAGAAAAATAGAAATACTGATGAGCATAAAATTACTGGCAAACTGCATGATTTATTTGGCAACTTTATTCAAGTCATCCCTCTCCCCCAATGTGAAAAATGAACCCAAACTAATTTAGAAAAAGGTGAAAAATAAATAAAATTATACGGGAATTTGATTTCTGTATATTGCTAAATGCAGAATCCATCAAATATCTTTGCACCCAAAGCAAAACTCCCAATACCCCACTCTGTACACCTTCAGTCTCTAACCAAAAAATGTCAATGTGGGCAATTGACATGTGAAACAAGTTACACACATTTGAATTAAATATAGGAAGTACTATATATATTTATACATATTTATATATGTATTCAGTAAACATCTACTGTTTATCTGGCATACCACTCCTTAACAGTAGTTCTGTTAATTGTGAAAATCGAAATTGGCACATGGAGGATTAAAAAAGTAACCCTTTGTTTTTGTAAAAAACAAAAAATGGCAGAGAACTACTGCTTTGTCACAGACCGTGAAACAAAGTAACAACTGATGCAAACAAGACTATGTTGCAACTATGCAACTGCATAGTGCAATCTCCATTCCAAAGAATTCAATATCCTAGGGAAATGGAATTCTGAGGTGTACTAAAATACGAAAGGACATTTAGTCTGCCGCAAATACAAACACTGATCTTCACCAGTGGCCAGGTAAATGTACAATTCTTGATTATTTTATTATCCAACACGGCCCAGAGAAGTGACATCTTTCCTTTAAGTCATAGAAAACCAAATAAGTGGGGCCGAGCAGAGGGACCACAGCGGGCATGGAAGGGGAGGGAAACCAGGGGTTCCCCTACCCCATTTAAGAGCGCAATATTGGGATACATGAGAGGTTTGTATAGGTGGGAAGATGGATGGGTGATAGGTTGGAGATTAAAAGACTGGTAAATTGGGGGGGTGATAATGGAAGTCCGTAGAGAATGTATAAGGACCTCCGAAAGGCAGGATGACATCTAGATTAGGTCAGCCACATTCATAGGCATCTCTTCAACAGTGGTGTTGTAGAATGTCTCAATGTCCCGAAGTGTCCGCTTGTCTTCCTCTGTCACCATGTTGATGGCAACACCCTTCCTGCCAAAACGGCCTCCTCTCCCGATCCTGTAAAGCAAACAGCATACATACAATTATTCAAATACACAAACAATAGAGGAATGAGAGCCAAAAAACTGAAACATCTGTTTTACTTAGATATTTATTTAGGGTTACGCTAGGTCAATTTCATTAAAATGCTGAAGTCTGAAAAGCAAGAGCACCTATTTAACAAATATTCACCTTATAATTTGCCTTAATCAGAATAGTGACACGCATATTTCACCATGGCTGGGTATTTAATGTGTTCCCAGGGCACATCCTACCTGTGAATATAGTTCTCACGGTTGGTCGGCAGGTCATAGTTGATAACCAGAGAGACCTGTTGGACATCAATACCTCTGGCCTGAAAGAAGAATCGCAATCAGCAGAATGCCTGACCTGTTGCTCTCATTGATTGTAAATACAGGTGTGGATTAGTTGCAAAAAGCAGCTGGGCCCTGCCAATATTCTTGGTTGAGGTTTGACTCAAGTAACATTTCTTTTTATTTAGAAAAGCAAGTATGACCAGTCTAGAAACAATGTTACATCAGAAGTCCCAGGTAGTATCAAGCAACTTTCTCTCCAGAATTCAACACACCAGGAGATCCGTGGTGATGAGGACACGGCTGGAGCCAGAACGGAATTCCCTCATAATCAAGTCCCTCTCCTTCTGGTCCATGTCGCCGTGCTAAGTAAGAGATGAAGGCAAGCATTAAATCTGTCATTTAACAGATGGGCCAACAAGGATTCACTCAATACTGTCTCCATTTCAACAAGTACTGCATCAACTATTTCTGGTCACATTAAAAGAAAACTGTTCCATTAAATGTCAAAAGCAACTAAGATCAATATAAAGTAGCAAAACCACTCCCTCAAACATGTATTATCGAATGCACCACTCCAAACCTCAATCCTATGAAACCACACGGGAGGAATACGTGAACATTAATTCATTCTGCTTATTGTTTACAAATATCACAAACCATTCAATTAACCATAAATTTAACAAAAAACATTAAGAAGCACAAGTGTATCTGATAACAGGACACCATATCAACACTTGGGCACAGAAATGTACACATCTCAGTGTTTTGTTGACTGCTCAAGCCTTGTTTGTGTGACGGGGTTAAACCTCTTCTATAACACTGACAAGACATTATCTGGTTCATCACAATACCAATCAGATCAGTCTCGCCAAACGCCAATAAATGTTTTCCAGAACCTCTTCTCTGACCTCAGGAAAAAACTACCCCAGATCTTTTACAGAGCAAAGCTGACAAAAAGATCTGAATTGGACAGTCTGTAGAAACAACCTTAGATGATAAACTCAATAGTAAGTTTTGTGAGTTAGTTGAGACATATGGCCACCTCTCGCAGATTCTTATATTCTGTGCAATTTAAATACACCACCATGCCTCGTGACAGGGGTGGAACTAAGCAGTTAATAAAAAGCACTCAAATCTAAGAAAAGAAAAAAAAAAAAAAGAAAAAAAAAACTGTAGAACACTGGTACAGAGCTGGTGGTCCAGGGGTTCTTACCAGTGCAGAGACCGTAAAGTCCCTGGCGTGCATCTTCTCAGTTAGCCAGTCCACCTTTCGGCGTGTGTTGATAAAGATGACTGCCTGGGTGATAGTCAATGTCTCATAAAGGTCACAAAGAGTGTCCAGCTTCCACTCCTAACAAGAGAAAAAGGAGCTTTGAAGGGGCTTAGACAAGGAAATAACATAGGTCCAATAAATTAATATTTATACTGGCTAGGATACATGGCAGAAAATTATTTATACCCACAAAACCAAAGGAAGAGGCTATGCCTAACTAAACACTGATTATTAATTTATTTGAACACTTTTGCGGAGTTATATTGACTAAATAGGGCTGCTACGATACATTTGTTACACAGTAATATTGCTAGTTAGCAAAGTGGTCTAAGCAGCTGCCTCTGGTATGTGCATCAGAGTCTCATGGGTTCAAATCCATCCTGCTAAATCTCATGAGGACCCCCAGACATCTGAATTTCATCACTGCCTGAACTAGCTCACCTGAACCAAGGGCTGAATCTTAATGCGCAATACTATATAGTATGTCATAAAAATTACTGTCACAAACCAAAGGAACAATCGTTAGTAGTTTGTACTGGGACAGTACACATTTTTTGTGTGTAGTTCAAGTATACGAATGTTTGATTCAACCAAGAAGTTAAGGGCGTAATAATTTGTGAAGATGATCCTGGAATGCTCATTCAGGAATACATTTAACACATGGAATGGCTGGGGGTACATAGACAGTGTTTCCCTCTTATTGTAATAACAGGAGGCCCACCTATGCAAAAATGTGATTCACCGCAAGAGAAAAACAATATTTTCATGAAATACGATGTTTTCCCTGAAGTTGAGTGAAGTTTACTACCGCACTCTGCACCAGCATCATAGCAATAACACCCTGCACCCAACATTCGGAGTAGCAAACCATGTCAGACCGTAGAAACTTAACTGTCTGAACACGCATGTTCGTGTTCAGCTGTCAGTAAATGGCTGTGACATTGATATAAAGGTAGCCATCGTCTGAAACACAACCAAAGGTAGGCAAGCTAGCTAACCAACTGTTACAACTCGATAGCTACAATAGATGAGTCACACTGGAAACCGGTTCTGCAGCAACAATTAAAATCACGGTTTTCGTATTTTGCCTTCAGAATTGAAGTGTGTCTATATAGTGCATAATATGTACATTTTCAATGGAAACAGCATGCAGGAAAAACAAACAAAACAAAACGTAAATAATACGTAACATATATTGCCTCATGTGTTCATAGCTAATGGCTTTTATTAAAGACAGTTTTGCCAAATAATGTTAGGAAAATAAAGTTGACAAGCAATAGAGACTGGTGTACAGGGAGGATGTTTTGGCATCACATCGAGCCCCCCCAGTTTAAGAACCAATGACAGCAAAGTCACACCTCTTTCTCCACGTTGATGTAAAACTGACGGATGCCCTCCAGGGTCAACTCCTCCTTTTTAACCAGGATGCGGATGGGGTCGCGCATGAACTTCTTAGTGACTTCCAGCACATCTTGAGGCATGGTGGCAGACAGGAGCACCACCTGAACACAGAAGCAGAACAGGCATTTTGAATCTTTGGCTTGTTTCATGTCTATAACTTGTTCTGCAGTGCTAGGTTAATGCCCTTAGGTGAGGTCTGTTTTCCAATGACAAATAAAAATGTGGCTGTCCTACAATGAGTGTATCACAAGGCTGTGCTTTGCTATATGAAGTGAGCATACGTGCACGGACAAATTCGGTTGATTGATTGACGGAATGTTAAAATGGGCAGCCTAGGCAACTGAGCATGCGCTTTCATCATCTGTAGCAGAGGCAGAGAAAATGGTGCAAACAACACACACATTCAGCAGCAACATCTTGTGTGTGAGAGGTTCAATTAGAATGCCAATATTTGAGCCAGGTGGCAGACAGGCCAGATACAAATAAATACCAAAGCAGTCACTCAAAACGCACACAAAAAATGGTCTTTGTTACACATAGGCTATTACACCATACAACATCTTGTTCAACTCCTATCGGCTAAAAACAAGAACTGGCTTGACCAGTATAGAATAATAACACATTGCAGGGTCTGACAAATTCCAGGTTATTTATATTTAGTGGCCAGCAGTCCCGAGACCAACACAATGGAGCATCTTTGGGATGACAGAGTTTGCAACATGTACTGCCACCCAATCTATAGCAAATGCATGATACTATTCCAATCAGCAGGGATCAACATTTGTGGAAAACCACTGTTAATTCATAGAATCCACAGCATAAGAACAAAGGGAACCCATCCCAAACTGCATGGATGTACCCAGTAAACTGGCTACAGACTAATGACAGCAACTTCAACAATCACACAATCAAATATCCTTAACAACTTGCATTAAGGAGCATGCACATTAGTTGACCTTACCTGTGTGCTGGTGCCCAGCTTCTGGAAAATCTCATAGATTTGGTCCTTGAAACCCCGGCTCAACATCTCATCAGCTTCATCCAGGACAAACATCTTTATGTACTTAGAAGCTGGCAGGGGAAGATTAGCACTCTGTTTTAGTCAAATGGAACCCAAAATAGTGGAATTTCAACATTTCAAAATAAACAGCCATAAACATGACAGTGACAATAGCACCAGCATAAACCAAGGCCACTCACAGAGGAACTTGCGGTTCAACATGTCAAACACACGGCCTGGAGTCCCAACCACTATATTCGGGGCCTCAGCTTGGAGCTTTGTCACCTCATTGCGGACATTGGTGCCACCAATACAGGCATGGCAGGATGCTCCCATGTAGTCGCCGAGAGCCAGTATCACCTTCTGGATCTGAGAGGAGGAGAAAAGGTACAATAGTAAATTTTTACACCAGCAGTTGTCCTTAAGTGATTTCACAGGAACCCTCAGAACACTGCTAGTGGGTAAAAAGACAAAGAAAGTAACCACATGGTAAACAACGTTAAAAATGCAAATCTCCATGACCCTGCTCCCAGGGTCAAGATCATTTCAGCACATTGGCAGTCAACTTCTGACGACATCGGTCAAGAGGCATCATAACGTATCCAAGTGCCCATAGAATGAGTCAGCCTGTTGCTCACTGCACAGAGTTGGCTGGGATGTTTACAGCTTCAGCGCTCAATCTGACAGACAAAAGACTCGGTGCCACTGACCCAGGTGACATGGGAGACACAATAGGAGCAGGCTACATGGTTTGAATCACACTATGGAATAGAGCTGGCAATGGCTGCTTATCCACCACACTTGCTAGAACTGCTCAGGAAAGGAACAGGTTAAAAGTAAACACCCAAGCCAGTGCAGTAGTCTGGGGGTTAACAATGTGAAAAGGCATCAGGAGTTCCATTGACAGAAAACGGTTTTCATTGTTTTAAGACACCTGAAATGAGTGTAACCTGCCTGCTGGGCCAATTCTCGAGTGGGGGCAAGGACAAGGGCTTGGGTGCCCTTCAGCTCGATATCAATCTGCTGCAGAATCGAGATGGCGAATGTGGCAGTCTTCCCCGTGCCGGACTGGGCCTGTGCAATGACATCAAAACCTGTTGGGGCAGAAAGGGCATATTTATCGATACACACATTTGCTAAACATTTAGTAGCAGTAAACAAGCAAGCAATACTTACTAACCAAATTAGGGTAACTCACCACCTTTCACGCTCGTTTATTACAACTTTGGAAACCAATAAAACCATGTGTGAAGCAAAGAACCATGTTAATGCAGGGATTCTCATTGGACATACTTCTGTGGTATATAAATTAATGATCCCTAACATTGATTCTTGAAAAACAACTTGTTTAATAAGCTTAGTTCAACTGTCCTACCCCACCAGAACTGAAAGTATAAGCTTGTTAAACTTTATTAACAATTTTAACACATAAGCCTCAAAACATGGTTATCAATACAAAATAATAACATGACTCCTCGTGTTTTATAGCGTTGTCTACAAATTTGACAACTTCTACTGCACCAGGTGAATCCCACAGCAATTTACAGAAATGTTGCAGATTGGATGACTTTATATTGTTAAACTTTAAAGATCTAAAACAAACAAACCACATGCAGAGTTCACATCCGGTTAAAGATTTGTATCATTCAGGAAACATGTACTTACCCTTGATACAAGGGAGGATGGCCCTCTGCTGAATGGCAGAGGGTTTCTCAAAACCATAGGCATAGATTCCTCTCAAGAGAGTCTCACGCAGGGCCATCTCATCAAAGCTGTCCACGATCTCATTCCAGTTACTCTATGGAGGTCAGGGTAAAGCGACAGACTGTTGTGACATTGTATGGAACACCAAGAGTCTTGTTTTCATACATAGTCTCCAATATAGTGTTGGAACCTAACGGCAGAGATCAAAAGCCATGCAAGATCTTCATTGTGGGTGTGAGTCAGATGCATCTTCTTTAACCCATTGGATGACACACCACTCAGTTATTCTACCAGCATTTATCCAACTTTTTTTTTAAAGCAGTCTTGAACAACACTTACCTCAATGATGCCATCTGGCTCCATGCCCTCGGGGCCATTGTCCCTGTTGGATAGGTCTCTAGGGGGAAAAAAGTGTTAATATGTAAATATTGTAACGTTTTAGAACAGATTTGTCAAGTATGTCAATGCGGAGAAAACCACCGCTGGCTAAAGCTACACAGTCTAGGTAATGCATTATAGTTTGGTTATGGGCATAGCTATCCTTAAGTCGCCCATTGGACCCCAATAGTTGCATTAAGGCAGCCATGTTAATTAAACACACATAAGATGGTCGTTTTGGTACGCAACCACTAGTACAGACGACCAACAACGGGAAAGCTGGGGCACACGCCCAACTTGCGACGCAACTCAGATACATACATCGGAGATAATCTTGACAATGCAGGCGATTCTAACCCGCTCATATATTGCATTACTAGTGTTTGGATAAATGTTTATCAGGATAACCCAATAAGTGGGAATTCACTGGCTAGGCCCAGTGAGAATTTAAAATTCTCGACAAAACGCCTTCTGTGCAGTACTAGTAGCTAGCTAACGTTTGCACTAAAAAACGAGTGTACGTTCTGATAGCCAGTTAGCATTAGAGGTCACTTAACGGAGTGACCCATACGACAGCAAGTTCTAGCTACCATTTATTACTAAAGTAACCAGATTAACAAGCCATGTGGTCGTGGCAGAACAAAATGTTAGCTCCACCATAAACGTAATACTGTTAACAGTACTAGCCAAATGTTTTAACTTGGGAACAGAAATGTAGACTTCACTAACTTGCACTATACAAAACGTTAGCTAGACGTATCGAGTGGTAACCATAAATGAACGTTAATCTTTAGTTAACGCTTCAGACATTACAACCACTGGGGAAAACAGTTTATGCCTAGACTCTGAACCATGCCAC
The DNA here is from genome assembly GCA_016801105.1 of Esox niger. NCBI lineage: Eukaryota > Metazoa > Chordata > Actinopteri > Esociformes > Esocidae > Esox > Esox niger. Next base: position 15,186 of record JACXGJ010008452.1, on the reverse strand, counting down.
CATTTTCCCACAACCTCCGGTGTTCGCCTGTAAAATAAGAAATTAGCTAACTACCTAGCTAGCTACCGTTAAATAACGACAGTATAAATTCGCTATCCGTTGCTCATTTGGAATAGGTACGTGGAGTCATACAAAGACAAAGCATTGTCGTTAGGCCTGGCAGGCTAATATTCCGCTCAAACACGAATACAACCCGTTAGCACTACAGTACAAGGAACTAGTATTTATGCAAGCTAATTTCACCTAGCTAACAGCCAGAGCATGCTGCATTTTATAGCGGAACTGACAGGACTATTGTAAATAGGTGCTACGGATCACAACAAATCAGCGAAACCCTTTACAGGATTATTTACCTCTCTTCATAATCCGCCGACATTATCACAAAGGGCGAATAGGCCGCGAAAATGTTTTATATACGACTACGTCGTGTGGAATGTAGTTTTGATTGCAGAGGTAGCCCATCATTCAATGTTGACCACACCCATTGGGACATTGGATTGGTTTACGAACGCGCCACTAAAGTTGTGGTCACCACCTTTTCAAACCCATAACAGGAACAAAAAGGAGGATTCATTTGGTTTCACCCCTGCCGCAGCACTATTGGAAGATACATAAGAAATATCCTTTCATTGGACTCTTCAATGATGACTTAATATACAACATTTTAACTCCAACGAATGAAAATAGGTACAAGTGTTTATTACTGAATAATATGATGTATTAAAATGTTAAGTACTTTTGTTGAGTATGATACAAACCTGCAAAACGTCTATATTCTTCCAAATAATTATTAGTTGAATATAATGAATGCAAAACAGAGGTTGTGGATTCAAATCCAATGGATGAGAACATTTTAGTCTATCTTTATTATGGTTACTTGTCACAACAAATATAAAACAGTAAATTTACAACTTTATGAACTTCACCAGCCATTACCTTTTACCAGATAGATATAATTACAAACAACGCTTCATAATATTGAATCCATATCAACTGAATCTACATTTGTGGTCCAACATGTTAAGATGTAAAGGGGCATTTTGTGTCCAGCAGTGGCTGTCTCCAGCTTAGGTTTCCATCTAACTGACAAATGATTTTCATGGAAATTATTGTTTTTCAAATTAAGAACAAACATGCATTTTCCCACTTGTAACATTTCCACAAGACTGACTTGTTGTAGATCTTAAAAAGTCCAAATCGAAAGCTCATAGACATAATTTCCATGACATCTACCAATCTAGTTTGTCATAATAAGGGTTAAATAGCAAATGTGCCCCCTCTCAGTCTCGGATTTCGGTCATGACTACTAAAACATTTCAATAAAAAGGTGCTAGCATAAAGCTCACAAGTTGTGAGTGAGCTACTCTAGTATTCCCAATCTTTCCCATTCTATATACCATCAGATCGACCAAAAGCTCTTGAGGATCTATATTTGAGTTGTGGAATTTGTTTATCAAAATATATTTGGGTTCAAATAGTTTGTTTAATAAGTCAAACAACTAACTGTAATGTTAAACAATTTTACTCTGTAAAATATTGAAACAACCAGTGTAAGATAACTGATGAGATTATAAGGGTGTTTTTTTTCCTGTATTTTATTTGCAAGAACTGTTGGATGGAAATCTGGTTAATAAAAATACATCCTTCACATCAGTGTAAAAACACCTTCTTGCATTTCGGAATAGATGTTCCAGTCAAGCTCACAACAAGAGCTTGCAATGACACAACTCTTTGTACATTAGTCTCCTTAGCTTTGGCATGTCCAGCTGGCCAAATTTAAAAGGCTGTTCCAAGGCTAGGCACTTACAGTACTGTGGAAAAAAAGAGAAACATTTTGAAAGTTCATGCCAATATCAACAGCAGTTGCAATGTTGAGTATATCAAATGTATATATCAGATCTCAAAGCAAATTGTGTGTGATATACAGTGCCTTCGGAAAGTATTCAGACATTTTATCTTCTCATTTTATTGTGTTATAGACTGAATTTTAAATTGATAAAGAATATAATTTGCAATAAATCTACACACAATAAACCATAATGAAGAACCGATTAGACATTTCTGCCAACTGAGCTCAGTTCCATCCTGTCCTTCGATCATCCTTGCAATGTCTCTAGAACCAAGTGTGTGGTGAAAACAAGGTATCACTCATTACCTGGCTAATACCGCTAAATGGCACTTCACTGACACGTCACATCCAATCTGAGAAAGCTTGAGAGAAAGAATAGGAGAAACCTACCAATTCATGTGTGCAAGGCTGATAAGGGGATACCCAACAAGACTCTACACTGTAATTGCTGCCAAAGGCACTTCTACAAACTACTGTATAAAGGGTCTGAATACTGAATGTTCATGAGAGATTTCAGTTCCTTATTTGATATAATTTGGCACACATTTCTAGAAACCGTGTTTTCATTACGCGGTATTGTGTGTAGACTGAAGGAAAACAAAAATGAGGTAATCCAATATATAAAATTTGCTCTCTGACATAAAATGTGGAGACACTGAAGGGTTCTTAATACCGAAGGCTCTAAAATGCTGCCTTTCCACTGGTGATTAACCTAGTTACCAGGGCTACACCGGTGATTTATGCTAATGTTAGCTCTAGACCTTATTGTTCAAAATATACATACCGCAGTAAAGACAGTAGTTAGCGAATGTTTGAATATAAAAACAAGTCCAGATAAAGCTGTCTTTGGTCTACTGACGGCCAAGTGCCAAGTCACGACAAGGTTATATCTACAGGCTTGCAAACAAAGGCACAAGGGTAGTGGACTGGGGGCAATCTAGCAAGTTGGTTTGCTAGCTAGCATTGCAGGTTGTTAGAATTACATCAATGAGGCATATGAATTGAGGAATATAAAATGTAAAAAAATAAATATTATTTTCCAATTTTAACCATTATAATAATCTGATGCTAACATGCCCACATACACCCTCACAAGCTAAGCACCCTGAGCAATGCCAGCGTCGGATATACAAAATTTTAATAACGGTGTGAATGTACCGCAATACACTGTAGGTTTCCACTAGGCAATGTGGCAAATTGTTTGCCTCCAATTCATTTTCAGTTGAGTTACGTGGCTATGTGTACAGGGCAGTGTGGGATACCGAGCAACACAAAGCAAGCATAAGTGGCGCTGAAAAATAGAGCCATGGGATATATTATGCAACTATGAGACAAATTTTGCTTGCAGATGGTGGGCAAAAGCCAATCAGTAAAGGCATGTCTGGTACACTTTCCTGTTGGTTCCCTTTACAATAGTTCCTATCATACAATCATTCCTATAGCAAAATGGAGGAAAAATAAATTCAAATAATTTGTATCAGTGGTTGGGAATACTACCAATAAGTGAGAAGACATTTCATTTGTTATTATAAAGCTATGTTGTCATCAAGTACACAATACAAACTTTTAACTGCACTGCTGAGAGAAGGAAAACCAAGCATTTCATTGCCATATCTTGTTATTGCAAATGACAAATAAACCTTGAACCTACATAGCCAGGTCCTACGACACTATTACTATTAGTATCTATAGCGGCACTGGCGTAGCATGGTGACGCAGGGCCCGGATGCAAGAATATCTTACGGACCCCCTGCCCCACCTTCCCAATCGTTCCCACTCTTTTTGTTTTCCATCTTGGCTCTCCTGTACTGTTGCTTTATTTTCTTAACCCTCTGACAGCTAGGGTTTCCAAATCCGCCGGTCACTGTCTTGACATTTTGGCCTCTAAAATGGTCATCCTTTAAAAAAGGAAGTGATTTATATTCTGACATTGTGCTGACCCTTAGCTACATGAATGATGTATTACTTTTTTTTTTTGAGACACTTGAGTAATCATGTGAAATAGTCAGCCCATATTTTGGTTTTATATTAAAATAGTCAAATATAATAGGTAGGCAGTTTTACATTACATTTGGATACTCCCAGGGGTTCCGAATAACTACAAGCTGAATGGTTTGAATGTATAAAATGAACATGAAAGTACTTTTTTTTTTACCCTCATCCACATCCATTTTGTTCAAAAAAATTCTGATAATCATTGAAAATGCCTATATTGGGTCAATGAACTCATTCTGTCATACTGTACTTCCAAAAGCCTCCACTATATGGCAGTCCCTTTTTGAATTCTGAGTGTTTTTATTGGGTGTCTTGAATAGGGGGCACCTTTATTCCCTTTGGAAATCCCTACATGTGCCATATCTGGAAGTGATGGATATTATTTGCAACGGAATGTCGTTGTTCCTGAGCAGAAGAAATGAAGCCTCTAACTTCTACGGTTTCGGAGTAATGAATGTAAACGTGTGACCAAGATGCACCGGTGCGTCATCTAGAAGTTCTGTGATCGTGATTGTGTGGCTTCTCGTTGACAAAAGTGCACAAATGAGACGTTGTTATTTGCAGCACAATATTCCCTTGAAGCTTCTAACTTCTACAGTGAGTAAAAATATATTTTTACCATTGTTTTCATTGACGCGCCCATGTGTCAATCGCACTTAGGGGGTTCATTTTATCAGGGATCAGTCTGTTAGATCGCATAAAGCCCATCTCGAGAAACCTATGACTAAGCAAATGACGTTGCTATTTGAATGACACAATATCTGACACTTTCAAAGCACATAACGCGCAAACCCCGTCCTAAGTCCTAATGTCCAGGGCAAAACACCAAGAGAGCTCCGGGCTACTCAGGAACAGCCTACTGGCTGACTGGCACTGGTCCGTGTCAATGGAAACAGAACAAATTCTGGACTTTAGGGGAAAACACCAGTGTTTGGCACCAGTGGAAACAAAGCATAACTGACTGGGTAGGCCAACGGAGCTCTAACTACTGTTGACTATTAAGTATAATAACAGGTAAAGTTACAGCCTTGCAATACAGCTGTATAGCTGCGACCAGGAATTGGACTTCTGGTTACAGCATACCAATGCCCAAGGGACTTGCAAGTGGTGCTGCAAATTGGCTCAGCACTGTTGGGGGTTAATATCAGACAAGGATCCCCATGCATTGTTGCACCATAAAGACTCATTTTGGTAAGTAGGGCATCTGCAAGCCCAATTATGGTTCTTTGCCAGTGAATGATTTATCCTCCATGCAAGCGGGTGCTTGCAAGTACTTCCTTGTTGAGTGCGCATTGTGGTATGTAGTAGAACGGCTTGACTCTCCTGAGCCGGCAGGGAGTTAATGCGTGATGCGATGAGACAAGGCCATAGGTGTGAATTGGAATTCAAATGAAGAGGGGAGAAAAACTGGCTAAAAAATAAACATGGAAATTATTATATTAAAATCAAATATACTTATATATTTAAGTAACCCCACCTGAAGGACAAATGCACCGCAGTCGCTATCATTGTTCTGCCTGCCCACGTTCTGGATAACAAATGTAAACATCAACAACAATCACAAAAACATGGTATCAACTCACAGAATAATGACGTTGCCCACAAAATATCCAAAAGCCATCTTACCATTTTGAAGAAACCCTTCCACCCTTCTACAAAATACTTCTGCTCTTTCTTGATTGCTTCAGCTTGTAAGTATTTTGCAATGTGCTGAAAATAAAGACAGAGACATAAGTATGAATCCACTGAGTGATTCAAATCAGAAAAGGAAATAGGCAAGCCTAGTTCAGCTGGCCCACAATTAGAATGGATGAATGTTGTTGTCCCTGGTTTTCTGTGGCTGTGTCTTTAAACATTACGCTATTTAAACACCTTCCTGGTACTACAGGGAGGATATATATTGTTGTGTGACGGCTGAAAAGTTCCTGAGTGGGTAATAATTCTTAGAGACAAAAATGTTATTCCACAGCACCACAGGACTTGCTGGTTGGCAGTCCACCTCCAGAGTCTCAAAATTTTACTTTAACCCCAATATTTACATTATTTGTTGAAATAATATGGGCAACAGAATTTTTATTAACGGAACTGAGGTGTACTCTTGTACAAAGTTTACTGTAGATGGTGGTCCATACAATAACAGTTGAATAGCTAACCACTCGCTATGTGAACTACAAGGAAATCGAAAGCATTGGCTGAATCTCAAAGCGCATACTGTAAGTACATACTTAGCAGATGATGGTGAAGTACATACTCTTTTGTATATAGTAAGCAAGTATGCCAGTATTGGGACCAATTGGGACATACTACCTCATCGGAAAATTGCATCTTGACATTACGTGAAAAAAGTGTTTTTAGCCTGGATTTAAAAATGTATACGTTTGGTGCACGTCTAAGATCATCTGGTATTTTATTCCATTTGCGTACAGCATAATTGCTAAACGCAGCTTCTCCATGTTTAGTTTGGACTCTGGGCTCTACTAGCGGACCTGAGTTCATGTAGCAAAGAGCCTTTCTCGTTTTATTAGCCAGTAACATGCCTACTAGTATCTACTGACTACTTGGAATAGTCAAAAGAATTGCTAACAAGACAGACGATGAATTTTACACTAATAAAAGCTATTTATTTTATGGCACCTATATTGATAGTTTTTACATCAATATTATTCATGAATAATATTGATGTAAAAACTATCAATATAGGTGAAGATAACTGATTTTTTCATCAAGTAAAGAGACAAGAGAATCGTGGTAGCTATTACCCCAGAAAACATGCACGGATGTGTACTTCGAAAATATACCAGAAATAGATGCAATAGAACCGTAAACAGTTTTATTTTAGGCTCAATAATAACGTAGCGACTGAAATTTGGAGCCAGCAAAGTTGTCTACACTGGGTACACAATTATTTGGCAAGTGAGTATTCTGAACATGTTATAATTTCTATGCACATTTTCAAACTCCAAACCATATAAACTTGAATGCTCATTAGATTCAATCATTTTTAGGTGATATGTATTTGTGTCATGAGGGAGGGTGTGGCAAGAGTGAATAACCCCTTATATCAAGGTGCGCATAATTATTAGGCAGCTTCATGACTTCAGGTTAAATCGGACAAAACAGAGGTTTCGCTAACACTGAAAAGTCAAAAATTGTTTCAGACGGATACAACACTCTTGAAATAGCTAAACAATTCAGGCGTGACCACCGGCGAATCAAACGTTTTGTTGCGAAGTCAACTGGGAGGCCAAAAAACACATGGAGAAGAAAATATGCAAATTAACTGCAAAGGACTTGAAAATAATTAAACGTAAAGCTACCAGGAACCTGTAGTCCTCCAGTGCCATCATATTCCAGAACTGAAACCTACCAGGAGTGTCCAAAAGTACAAGATGTCAAGTGCTCACAGACATGGCCAAGAAGACTGAAAGAGGCCCACCACTGAATAAGATTCACAAGTTGAAGCATCCTATTGAGAACTTGTCAAATATGAGATTTACAGTCAGGGAACACAAAACACTCCTTTGTACAGCATTTGGGAGGCTGTGGTAACTGCTTCAGCGAAAGTTGATCGTGAACAGATCAAGAAACTGACAGACTCCATGGATGGAAGGCATATGACTGTAATTGAAAAGAAGTGTGGCGATATTGGTCACCAAATATTTTTGAAAGGACAAACATTTTATTACTTATTTGTTACACTTACTTTTAAAATTGAGAATTAACAATTGAGTCGGGAGAAATTATTTTTGCATATAGTTGTCTAATAATTCTGCACACCAATTGTTGCCTAGTAATCCTGCACACTTACAGTGGGGACAACAAGTATTTGATACACTGCTGATTGATACCCTTCGGTCTGGGGCTCCATGCAAGATCTCACCCGTGGGGCATCAATGATCATGAGAAAGGTGAGGGATCAGCCCAGAACTACACGGCAGGTCCCGGTCAATGACCTGAAAAGAGCTGGGACCACAGTTTTAAAGAAAACCATTAGTAACACACTACGCCGTCATGGATTCATATCCTGCAGCGCACGCAAGGTCCCCCTGCTCAAGCCTGCGCATGTCCAGACCCGACTGAAGTTTGCCAATGACCATCTGGATGATCCAGATGAGGAATGGGAGAAGGTCTTGTGGTCTGATGAGACAAAAATAGAGCTTTTTGGTCTAAACTCCACTCACCGTGTTTGGAGGAAGAAGGATGAGTACAACTCCAGGAACACCATCCCAACCGTGAAGCATGGAGGTGGAAACATCATTCATTGGGGATGCTTTTCTGCAAAGGGGACAGGACGACTGCACCGTATTAAAGGGAGGATGGATGGGGCCATGTATCGCGAGATCTTGGCAAACAACCTCATTTCCTCAGTAAGAACATTGAAGATGGGTCGCGGCTGGGTCTTTCAGCATGACAACGACCTGAAACCCACAACCAGGGCAACTAAGGAGTGGCTTCTTAAGAAGCATCTCAAGGTCCTGGAGTGGCCTAGCCAGTCTCCAGACCTGAACCCAATAGAAAATCTTTGGAGGGAGCTGAAAGTCTGTATTGCCCAGCGACAGCCCCAAAACCTGAAGGATCTGGAGAAGGTCTGTATGGAGGGGTGGGCCAAAATCCCTACTGCAGTGTGTGCAAACCTGGTCAAGAACCACAGGAAACGTATGATCTCTGTAATTGCAAACAAAGGTTTCTGTACCAAATATTATATAAGTTCTGCTTTTCTCATGTATCAAATACTTATGTCATGCAATAAAATGCAAATGAATTATTTATCACATACAATGAGATTTTTGGATTAGATTCCGTCTCTCACAGTTGAAGTGTACCTATGATAAAAATTACAGACCTCTACATGCTTTGTAAGTAGGAAAACCTGCAAAATCAGCAGTGTATGAAATACTTGTTCTCCCCACTGTATTTATTCCCCTGAGAAAGATCAAAACTCACATTTCCTTTGTTAAATATTCAGGTTGGAGGTTCAATGATATTTTGGATTGACTGAGAACATACTGTTTGTACAACAATAAAATTAATCTTGAGGAATACGATTTGCCTAATAATTGTGCACACAGTGTATCCTGAACAAATCCTATTGCAGATTTTGTTTTGACTGTGGTGAGGCATGAACACGAGTCCCTTGCATGGCAATCCGCATCTCTAACCACTACACAATTTAACAAAAGGGTAGTCAGTCAGTCATTCAGTAAGAGACATTCTCTCTTCTTGGCCAGTTCTGTTTATGCGGTACGGCATAAAAAAAAAAAAACATAATCCTATTTAATCCTAAGGAGGAAGGAGGAACCATTGACTGACCTTAGGGCAGCGCCGGTTGAGGGTGCGTTGGGAGTCGAAGTATGTGATGGAGCGCTGTGCGATATCCACACACACCAGAGACCAGTGCACCTCCAAGTGAATGGGGATTAACAGTAACCTCTTCCGAAATATATTCACCTGGAATGAAGTGTATGGGAGGTGTCAATTTGAATGTCAACACTTTTTCACACCTCTTTCTAGTTCTTAAGTTATAGAAATTAATGTGTATTGTACTTTGATATATATTATCAAATATATCAAACTACAAACAAATGAAGAAATTACACAACCAAAACAACTGAAAAAAGTAAATAGCAACAAAAGTAAATAACAGAACATATGATAAATCACTCACATTTTTCGTCCACCGCTTGACCCCATCATAACCATTTGTCCTAAGCTTGTCATAAAAAAAACTGTTGAAAAAATGTACCTGCAAGAAAAGAGATAACAGAAGGCCAGAGTTTTTCCTGCATAGAGGAATTTTGGCTACCCCAAATAGGTTTTAGCGAGCGCCAAAGGAAAACCACCCGGCGCCAAAGTAAAACCACCCGGCGCCAAAGTAAAACCACCTGCGCCAAAGTAAAACCACCTGCGCCAAAGTAAAACCACCTGCGTCAAAGGAAAACAACCTGCGCCAAAGGAAAACCACCTGCGTCAAAGGAAAACAACCTGCGCCAAAGGAAAACCACCTGCGTCAAAGGAAAACAACCTGCGCCAAAGGAAAACAACCTGCGCCAAAGGAAAACCACCTGTGCCAAAAGAAAACCACCTGCGCCAAAGGAAAACCACCAGCCCCAAAGGAAAACCACCAGTGCCAATGGAAAACCACCTGCGCCAAAGGAAAACCACCTGCGCCAAAGGAAAATCACCAGCCCCAAAGGAAAACCACCTGCGCCAAAGGAAAATCACCAGCGCCAAAACAATAAGAATTGAAAACAGAATAGCATTTTCAAATCCTCTTTGAATGTGTTTAATAACAATTTATTGAACAGAACAAGCAGAACATAAACCAAAGGCTAATGAGATCCTCTAAACGAAGTAATTTTCCCCTGTCGGTTATTTTTTATTTTTTTATTGTGTTAATACTTCCTCTTAAAATTATTCTACCGCATGTGTAGTGATGTGCACTGCCGCGTCCTGTCTGTGGGCATGGAAGACTCAAACTCTGAGCCACCTGAGCAATTTGTACGAAAGCAAAACGCAGTGTCCGTTGTTTGGACACATTTTGGCTTCAGTTAAGACGAAACCTAACAAAGTGAAATCAAATGTAAACACTGACAACATTGTTTCAGCAACACAATGCAATACCGCCAATCTGTTTTAACACGTCACAAGCACAATCACGTTACTGAAAATAAGCAGTGCATGGCCAAAAAGAGAGACAGCAAGTGCAACAAGTGACTCCACAAAGTAGGTGTCGATAACACAAGCATTTCCCAATTCTACTCATTATGAAAAGGATTCAAGAAGATTGAAATAAATAACTCACAGCATTTGTTGTTAGGAAAAGTGTCTCCGATAGCTACAGTGGGTTTAAAAACCACGTTAAAACTCCGGACTGAAGATACACTGCCATCGCGACAATATATTTCCAAAACTGCGCAACCCAACATATAAAAAGGTAGCTGCTGAACTGAAGTCTGTTACAGCCACATCTGATCTCTGGTCATGTAGGACGATGGAGCCTTACTTTGCACTACATGCTATGATGGAAGTTGCGCAACAGATGCCTTGACATGGCATGTTTTTCTGTTGATCACACGTCAGAGATGATTGCACATGGCCTGCTTTCTGCGTGGGAACTCTGAGGGAAACCTCGTGGCCACAATGACAGACAACGGCGCAACTGTTGTCAAAGCTGCACAGCTCAATGGATGGACATGGCAGCAGTGTTTTGGACACAGGTTGCTCCGTGCAATCGGTAAGTGCACATCAGCTTAACAAACACAATGCTATGATATTCAATAATCTATCTATATCTGGGTGGTGAATGGCTGCTTTATTTCTTATGTGCTTGTTTCTATGTGTCATACATGACCATGTCTGTTTCTATATGACTTTTTTTATTCTCCTTTTCTGTGCTGATGTTCTTGATGAGCACTTTGTTACATGTGTTTAAAAAGGTGCTATATAAATAATATTTTACTTCCGCACACTAAATGCTGTTACAACAATAAAAAAAAAACTGTTCATATAGCACCATTTTAATGTTACAGTGTGCTTGATATGACAATGTTACATGGTTAACTTCATGTTACAGGACAGCAAAAATAATGGTTAATTAATTGTAAATGAGGTCAAATGTTGAATTAGTTGATTTTGATTTGAGGTCATATCGTCCAGTCCTACAGACTACCAGTCCTACAGACTACCATGGCCTTCAGATCCTTTTATTTAGTTAATAAAAAGAGGGTGAAATGCTCTAAAGCTGGATGTGACCTCTGAAACGGACTTCCTCTCCCAACCCCACATCCCTGTCCCTCAAACTTACTCCCCTCCCGCTTCCCCTTCCAATGTTGTAATAAAATTATTTTTTAACCAGTTTTGTTAATGGGGTTTCATTTAGTCAAGCATGATAGAAATTTTTCTTTTCAAATGGTCAGAAATTCCAAGATTTTTCATAAGGCAACTTGTTGCCTTTACTGTTCACGGACCGATCATGCATACTGTCATTCAGAGTCACCCCCCAAAGGCCAATTCTAAGCCAGGAAAAACCCTGAGGGCAGGGTGTAAATGAAACATAAGATAATTAGAGTCAACTTTTGTGCACTCGCACAAACACACAAAATGTGAGGTTTTCTTTGTGGGGGAGGAATGCTTGGAACTAGTGAGCAGGGCTAAACATCTGACAAAAATGTTACAGTATCTTCATTTAACAGGAAATCACTGTAAATCTCTGTAAATGTCCTTATTTTAATTGAAAGCCTAGGTAATTAAAGGTAAAATCCTTTGTTCATTTTGATTATATCACTGCACAAACATATTCATATTACCAGGTATATACATTTTCTTACCTCTTCTGGAAATGTGTCCATGACCAAATCCCCATACATGTTCATAATCTTTGGTTCCAAGAACAAAATAATATGGAAAACAGACATTAGCATAATGAAAAAACAACCATATACAATCCTCCATTATGCAGCCACAGTTTTTACAATGTCTCACACAGAAAAAAAATAACTATTTAAACTTGTTGTTGTTTAATTCGTGAAAGAGTAGATCATACCTGGTCATTTAGCCAGTTCTGTCCATACAGCGTGCTAAGGTCATCCATTGTGAGGACATGGCGCTTATAGTTGACACGGAAACCCCTGGCCATCGCAGTGCCAGAAAGACGTTGGTACGACTGGATGAGATGCTGCGCAACCACTTTCCTGAAGTGACACAACAATGCAGATAATTTTCAACATGAACAGACCAAACACTGGGGTTGTGTACATTAGGCACCAGGAAAGAAAAAAAACATTACAAACGTGCGTGTGAAAACTATTTGGACTTACAGTACCTTCCAAATGTTTGATCACACTGAGAGAAAGTAGGCTTGAGAAACTTAACACAATACAGATGTACTGACTAACTCTGAGCAGAGGTGTATAGATAGGACACACGTCCCGTCCATGCCTCCTGCTAGGAGTTGCCCATGTGACTGTGAACTTCCTGTATTCTTTGGAGAGAGAGTGGGAACTATGTTCTGTTAACATCAACATCTCATGCTGAATAAAGACTCTCCCCTGACTTTCTGGTTGCATAACTTTTGTTCTTGGACATCAACGGAACAGGAAGCTAACAGCTGGTGCTGTGACGACCCGGATGATGATTGATTGAAGAATCAAATCACTCTAAAAGTCAGTAATATCAGCATGGGAATCCAGATGAACACATCTGGAACAAAAGGAACACCTAGGAATTTTGCTTTTAAGGCAATGGAAACCTATGGTGAGGACACACAAGACTTATGTTGACACTGAAAGATTGTGTTTTCTTAGTCTTGGTCCAAAAACACAACAGAATATACAAAATCTTCCTTGTTGTGATTGAAATGCATTAGACCTCTTAGGCAACAATTTAAACAACAGAAGATACGAAATCTTTCCTGTTGTAATGAAATGCATTAGACCTCTTAGGCAACAATTACAGGTTAAACCTTCCTAATGTTATCAGGAAGTCATTGATAGAAGAGTATCAAGGGACACGTGTATAAAATGTGTACAATTGAAGTTAAAGGAAATAACAACGTGGTAGAGGGACTGCAGCCCTGATGTTGTAATTCAAATTGGCAAAATCATTGGCTGATGAAATCAAAAAGAGCTTGAAAATTGAAGACTGTTGTCAAGAGATAATAACAAAATATGCCATTGATCCAGAAGAAGATTTTTCGAGTTTTTTGATTTACAGAAAATATGGGAAGAAATTCAAAGAATGTCTGATGAACTGCAAAAAGCACGTTGGTCGTTCAATGTGTTTTTGGAAATAAAGAAATGGAATGATAAATTCCTCAAAGATGATCTTGCAAGATGTTTGAAGGAGAAAATGTTTTTCGGGCATCGGGTGAACAAATGGCTGAATTGGACAAGTTGAAAAAAGGACTTGAAAAGTTGAAAAAGGAACTGAAAACCTTGAAAGCAGGAAAAACATCTAAAGACACTCAAAGGCCATTGGTAAAGAAACCAGGATCATGTCACTATTGTGGAATCCCTGGCCAATGGCAGAATGAATGTCGCAAGAAGAACCGAAGAGAAGAGACAACGGGAAGTTAAGATGGCCGAGAGGGGACGACCGTCGTAAGGCAGGAAAGGAGACAAAAGAGCCATTGTACGCAAATTCATTTGGTTTCACCACCAGGCCGACCGACAGTAGTCTCAAGATGGAGTCACTTTTATGGGATCCTGGAATTATGGACGATACTAGGAACTGACGTGACCTTTCATAATCATTGATTCATAGAGTTCTTAAATGTTAATTTCCTACAATGTGTCGTACCTAACCATTGAATAAAGCTGGAACTTATCAAGGATACCTGATCACCTTCCTCTGTAATAGCCAAGCTTATTTATTAAAATATTACATGTAGTTTGAAAAACACTTTGATGGTATATAGCATGTTTTAATAGGCATCCGAAATAGCCTGTTTTGTTCAGTCATGCTTTAACATGTTTTAATGGGTATTCAAGAAATAGCCTGTTTGTTGTGCTTCGTCATGTTCACTATGTCATTTGGAGTCAAACGTATTTATTGCGTTGATGATAATGTTTAAAATCGTTAGGCCTTCATAGTCTAATGGCAATGTGGGTAGGGTTTAACAGGCCTACTACATGCTACATTTCGCTAGCACTTGTGGATACATCTGAAACCTAACGATGAATTAGAAATTGGTACAATGATTTTGTAATCTGGTAAAATTGTCTCATGGTTTAAAAGGTTAAAATATTGTGTTTTCTGTGTCCCCTGAGGACTGAATAGTTTCCACCAAGTTGGAATGTGTGTTTTCCCTCTTTCTATGCCTCGTCACAGGACGACTGATAAGAGAGAAACAATACACAAAGGGTAATTACTTTTTTAAATTAGGTAAAACACATGGCTTTCCATGTACACTGAATTTGGTTTTAATATGTTACAATTTGGTTTTAGACAAAAGATTGAGATTAAAGTCTCATGTAAAATTATGAAAAATGGGTGAAAAACAATTAAACCGAGTTTATTACCCGTAAAATGTGACGTTTTATCTTAAATGCTGAACTGAGTTTGGTTAAATAATATAGTTTATTTTTGTTTGTATTACCAATGATAACTGGGATAATACTGGGTGTTAATACAGATACCTGATACTGTTTATGTCATGTCCTGGCTATGCCCCTAGCCATCTTTGCGCTGGCTGGGGCCATAGCCAGGACATGGCCTAAATAGGTGGCTCTAGCCACCTCTATGTGCTTTGGTTTCCCCAATTGGAGGCAGGTGTTCGTTATTGCCTCCAATTGGGGAACCTACTTATGTTGAATGTTTGTGCACGTAGTTGTGGTTTATTTTGG
>JACXGJ010008451.1:0-27162 GCA_016801105.1 Esox niger | reverse complement strand
CTGCCCAGCCCCTGTCTGTACCTCTGCCGTCAGCACGTTCACCGACCTCTCGCCTGTCCCCGACTACTCTGCCTACCGCTCGTCTGTACCTTCGTCGCCGGTACGTGAGACGCGTTACCTACCGTCCCCGTGCTGCTTGCCAGTCCCTGTCCCTCTCGCCCTCAGTCCGCACTTGGGTCCTCACCTACGACCGTGACAGTTGTTTCGTTAGTGCTGCATTCCAGAATTTTTTATTTAAAATCATACAATGAGCCAAGGACAGCATGTTTTGTGCATTGTCTCCCCATTTAAGGGTGCCAAAAGTATTTGTACAGATTAACATTATGTACTATAAAGAGTAATGTTTGCTATTCTGTCACATTCTTTGGGCAATAATTTCCATATTTTATGCAAGGAAACTCCTCAGAGTTTCCTTTGATTTACCTAAAAATCTATGTTTTTTATCTTTTTTTTAATCCACTAAAACATTGTAATTGAAATCTGAAGGATTTACATGTATGGTTGGTAGTGACTGAGACAAATCAGAATATGATTGGATAGGTCATGGAAGATCGCAGCCCAGTGTATTGTTTCTAGTCAAACATGTCCAGGATGATTGGCTGCAGAATGTTTACACTCTGAAGAAGTGAGATGGCTATCTGTTCTGAAGAGAGGTTACCACACATCTCTTGGAACACTTACCTGGAAGAGCTGCAATGCCCCAGTAAAACTGAATATAATAAAATGTATTCATTCATTCAGTTTCCCATGAAAGGGTAATTCCATATGCCTCACTGTATTGCCTTTTACAGGATTGTTGTTTTGAATTGTCTGCTGGCTGGTGTCCCAGACAGCTGTGCAGAAATGTTAGTATGAGATGTTTCACAGCTAGTTCTCGTTTATTCAATGGGCCAGCAAAGTAAAAAAAACATGCTAATTCATGTTGGTAGTGAGTTCATGTCACTTTGACTAAAAGCAATGCATTTTGCGATGTACAAATTAAGTTATTGCTTACCAAGTTCCAGTTCATAGGCTATTTAGACAAACATATATTAAGGATGTATTCAGAAGCTTTTGTTTAATTTCAACCTGTTTTGAATGTGTTGCAAATGAGTCAAAACAGGTCACTGTTTCGTGTGTGCTATGCCATCAAATTGTGTAGTACTTCACCCATTTTGTATAATACACAAATAAATGTATGATGAATGTAAATCTTCATCAATTGTCATTTATTATTTAATGTTTTAATGTTCCATTCATTCCAAACACCTTCTAAAGGTTCATAAAGTACAAAATGCATGTTCTTCCAGACCTGAATCCCACTACTTTTAGCTTGTCCATTAATTTAGCTTGTCCATCTACATCCAGACAAAAGACTTAAAGCTACTTTTCAATTGCTGTAACAACTATTTGAGGATTGACTGTCTGTCACCGTATCCAGACATGGTCATGTCTCTTGGGATCCAATCAATAGAAAACTAAGCAGAGGAAAGAGATGAAGCGCCTTGCGTGTCTCACGGTCTCAACCCAAACAACAGAGGTACCAATTACTTCCCCGGTAGCACCTCTGCTCCTTTGCTTGCCCCTTTAGAGCTGCTTGGGCCAGGTCCTCTCTCGCCAACAGGACTCAGTTGTCACGCTCCAAAGAGCCCTTACTTAGATTAATCTCAATAGTTTAAAATCGCTACTACCCCTCTTCTCCATCTGAACTGATCTGTAAACAAAAGCTACATAAATAAAAAAAGAAGATGGCTACCAAAAATGTGCTTTCACCCATTGAGAACAATGTAGAATCAGAGGGGCAAAGAAGAAAGGAGATTAGACCAAAATTGTGTGATCCACCACAAGAGGGGCCTTTGGCAGAGACACTACGCAAATCTCTTTTGCGGTCCCACTGATTTTCAACACAGCGGACAGGTAAGCTTAAAACTGGGTCAGTGAATCGGAGCAATAGGAGAAAGCACAGATTAGTCCTGACAACTAATTAATGCCCTCCAGACATGCGGCTCAGAGGAAAAAAAACACGTATGCTACAAATATTTGGGTTTCATAACAGTAGGTCAAGTCGTTAGTCTGAACAGCAGACAACATTCAGGCAACCATGATATGTCACGCCAATGCAAGATAAAAAAGATTACTGCAGAGAGAGAGCCAGATATAGAATAATATGCAAAGATGATAAACTAATCTCCAGGTAACAAGCAAGGTACATATCTCTAAGGGTGTAACTTAGTCAGGGCTCAAAGCTAGACACATAGATAATGATTTATTATGATGGGATTTAGAATTATGAGAAAATTATAACCACCCTCCCTCACCCAGCCTGTCCCAAAACAAAATTATCTTAGTGAATAATTTACTATTGCCTTCTCGTTACCGACTTGCGCTGTCAAGCACTCATTAGCATTCCAACACGGTGGAAACATATACACAGCTTTCTGGCACCGGAGGCACATTTGACATGGCTGGGAGAGATGAGAGGACGAGAGGGAGTAGGGGATGATAGCTGACAGAGAATGATAATGATGAGTTTGCTCACAGCTGCAACAACCCTCTCAAGAGCTTGGGGTTAAGGTCCTATCTGCAACATGATGATTCGGAGATAATTGTCTTTAAGGTTTCGATCCCTCGTCATTGGTTTTGAATGTTTGTGCAGGTTGTATTATTTTCAACACAACAAGAACTGGTAAAGTGCTATGGATTACTGAACATTGAAATCAGCAATATTAATCTATGCCTTCTGTATTAGTTTGTATATCTTGTTAGTCAAAGAAAGCTTGCATGTGCATAAAATGCTTTTACTTGATAACCAGCTTTCTAACTTATTAACTAGTTAAGTAAAATGTCAGTGCAACCTTCTGTCATAACTTCCATAATTGGCTTTTCCATTTGCTGTCTTGTCAAACAAAACCAATCATAGATATAATCATTATATGATAATGATTACTTCCAACAGTCAATTTTTTTCAGGGATATATTTTCGGGTATTTTACTTTAACGAACAGAGTGTGGATAGATGATGTTTGCCGAAAGTGCAGTGGGCCGGACAGAACCCATAATGCAGCGATACTGTACATTTCCAAAGGAAGCAGAAGAAAATATGTATAATCTACACGTCAAAAGCATATTTCTTAAAATCACAATGAAAAGTTTTGCCCGCATTGAGCTGTCTTGCTAACAACCTAGTAACTTCCAGTGTGCAAGCATTACATTTGACATTTTAGTCAATTAGAAGACACTCATTCACCTATTCAGTGCATACATTGGGTGAAACAACCACACGTTTTTGTTCTACGGGCATTTTAATGAATTCAGTATTTATTGGCAAAGGTCAGTGCTCAAAAGACCATATGAATAATAAACATGAAAAGCTAACAAAACAGCCATAAGTAGCAGTGTTTTGGAACTATTTTAAGTACTCTATGAAAAGGAGAGTTTCCGATTTTTTTGGAAGATATGTCTCTGGTATATTAGCCTCCAAAGGAACTGTCTGGATCAAGGTGACAGTCAAGAGCCCAAAGGTGGCTGGATGAAGTCCCTGTGTAGGATTGTAGGGCTTGAGCATTGCCTGAAGGTAGAAAGGAGAAGCTCCTCTTATTGCTCTGTAAGCAAGAACCATTGCCTTGAAGCAGATTTGATCTTTATCTGGAGGTCATTGGGGAACGCAAAGAAGCAGGGTGACAGGAGAATTTGGAGATGTTAAACACTGGGCAGACTGCGCCATTCTGAATGAGCTGACAAGTGCCTGGATAAGTATATCTCTGCTGGTTTTTAAGTGAGGTAAGATCGTACTCTACAAATGCTGTGAAACTTTAACACTTCAGGAGCAAGTCACTGTCTCAGTGTTATCAAAGAAAGACAACGTCATTGTCAAGGGTCTCGCTGAGTTTCTGTGCAGCTCAGTCTTGTCAAGGCTAACCTGCAGGGCCAACATCCAAGAGGAGATCTGCTAAGCACACTGATGTGAGTGTTGTCATCAGGGTGTCGGAAGTGAGGAAGGAGGAAAAAACCTGGGTACCATCTGGATAGCAGTGATATGAAAGACCAGGTGAGGATATGACAGACCCAAGAGACTTGGTGTATAGAGAAAAGAGGACCAACATCAGACCCTTGGGGAACACCAGTAGGAAAAGGTTACGCAGCAGACAACAATCCTCTCCATGTCACCAGATAGGAGCGGTCTGCAATGTAGGAAACAATCCAAGAGTGAGCTGAGCCTGAAATGCCCAAATCAAAGGGGGGAAGTAGAATGCTATTGTTCAGTGTCGAAGGCAGTACATAGATCAATGAGATCTAAGATAGGAGAGAGAAGCATTTAGGAGATGAGAGAGATAAAACAATTGAGGAAAGCAGCTGGGGAGAGAACAGATATTCAGCAGCTGGCGGTGTGAGATATTGGAGTGGAGGAGAAAGTGAATGAGAAAAAGAAGTGGTCAGATGACTGGAGCGTTGTTGGTGTGTTGGTGAGATTATTTGACAGACAGCATCTAGTAAATTAGACTGAGTGCATTGCCTGCATTGTGAGTAGGACCTGACAAGGAAATGAGGAGCTCCAAAGATGAAAGGAGTGTAATATAGAATACACAGCTCTGAAAACAATTAAGAGACCACTCCTAATTCTTCTTAAATCAGCATCTCTACAAGTATGGTAGCCATTCCATTCCAGTGTCTGTGAAATTCCAACACAGCCACACCTATTTGCTTCCATCCTGAAAATGTAAAAGACGGCGGTTCATAAGAACAAGGTCAAGCAATAGACATTGGGGACAACAAAGCTACAGACTGGCAGAGGATGAAAGTTTAAACATTAGTATTTTTTCCTAAGTTTAAACATTAGTATTTTGTTGATTAAAAATGAATGTGGATTCTTTGCATTATTTGAGGTTCGACAACAATCCATCTTTTGACCAGTTGTAATTTTCTACAAATAAATACTGTAAATTACAATATTTTCATTTGGAATTTGGGATTAATGTTGTCAGTAGTTTATAGATTTTTTTATTTTTTTATTTTACTCAAACACATACTTATGAATAGTAAAACCAGAGAAACGGATTATTTTGCAGTGGTCTAAATTTTTTTCCCCACAGCTATAGATGACAATTGTTAGAAATCAGCCATGTCGTATAGTGGTAGTAATAATAACTTGCGTACTCAGTTGTCAAGGGAGAGAGTATTCAATGTTTATTGCAGCATATTGATAGTCTATTAGCACATGATGTTACAGGCTCAAACTTTTCCCTACTCTCTTTGTCTCTCTCTACTGTCTCAAATGTAATGTGGGGTACAAGCTGTTAAATACCTTGAGGGGCGTGTTTACCTAGCAAAGCCAAGACACTAACCCCCACACCAAATGGTCAATGTAAACATTCCTGTGGTTACCAGAGCGTAACCAACAGGGAGAATCTTGACTTTCTGTTATTCTCAATATCTAGGCACATTCACTTCTAATTAACAATATATTCATATTGTAGTTGTTAATGCTCAGATCCTACACAATGTTGAGCTTAAATGGACAGCATCAAATTCAAAAGAGGAATTCACACATACCAAAATGTGAGCATGGGGAAGAGAAAGAGA
Source organism: Esox niger (assembly GCA_016801105.1). Taxonomy (NCBI): domain Eukaryota; kingdom Metazoa; phylum Chordata; class Actinopteri; order Esociformes; family Esocidae; genus Esox; species Esox niger. The sequence goes on along the minus strand of JACXGJ010008451.1, from coordinate 21,603 downwards.
ATCTCCAATTTGATGAAACAAGTAGCCCTGTGCCGACACCGCAGCGACCAAATATTCTTGGACTATGGGAAAACACAGTTAGATGAAGAGAATAGCAGAAGTAGCAGCATTTTCATGGGAAACTCACGTTTCTTTAAGGGCCAGGAAGTCAAGAGCCTGGAGGGCAATAGGCAGATATAAATTTGGCCTCATTGAAGGCAGAACTGTCATTGTTTCGGGAGTAGTTTTCAGACAGCCACACTGACGTTAGACAAGCTGCCAATTAAGAAGCATACATACTCACACCAACTGAAATCAGCCAAGGACCAAACCACACCTCTATTAGCCTGGCTCTGAATCAACACAGCAAACATTACCAAAGACAAAACATATGCTACACAAATTCTGTCCTATTACAAGCAGAAACAAACTACTTAGTAGATTCTAACTAGCAATACAATGCCAAAAAAGCGTCAAAAAGAAATAGTCACTTAACTTCTTCTGAGTGCCGTAGATCAACCAAGGTCCAATGCTGGCACAGAAAGTGGTATCTTTTTTAGTTATGCAGGATTCATGTCCGCCAAGATAACATATCACAATCACAGTAAAAACATCACTCTATTTGTTGTTCCTAAATGTAATGTTCAAGCATTTAGGAATTAGAAGCAACAGTGCTACCATTTTTGAAAATTATTACAAGATAAAGTGGAGCTGATACAATCATTGTGGAAGGGGATTGAGGAAATAGGCAGTTCATGTGGAAAGGCCTCTCTTTTAGTTTAAGCTCAAGGGAAAGAGAGGGAAAGGTCAGAAGAAAAATGTATATTCATGAAGTACAGACAGTTGATGATAATGATAACTTCTAATCCAGACCTCCTGCCCAAATGTTAGTCAATCATTTATAAGTTGATAATAACTGGCTGCAATCAGAATTCCCCTGAAAACAACCAAGTAATGCTGCAATGTCTTGAAGCCCACTGTTGTAATTGCACACAGAGCCATATATTCTGATTTCCAATCCTACTCCTAATGAACACAGTGTTTATGATTTTCTTCAGGTATTTCAGTTGTCACATACTGCAGATTGGGAAGGCTATTTTTCACCAGGAGAGAGAATACCAGGAAAGTGAACGAGGACAGAGAAGCAGGCAGAGCCCACAGCTTTTCTTCTACTCCGAGAATAGAAAACTCAGACGTAACGATTTATTCAACCAATTTATCCTAAACAAAAATACATTCAACCAATTTATCCTAAAGTGAAGTTGAGGTGAGATAGAAATTCAAAGAAAGGAAGAAAGCAGTGACCTGTTGCCATGAGAAAAGGGCAAACAGTATATTGGCAACAATGTAAATACCACTTCATTTATTCTGCTATTTGTATTTCAACTATTTTCACATTGTTGAAACACTGTTAAACACATGTCCACTGCCAATAAATCTTGCTTGAATTGAAAGAGAGAGCATTGTAGTAATTCTTCTCCAGATTTAAAAGGATTATTCTAGGCTACCTATCTTTTCGTGGACAGACACAGAGAGCTGTGGATAGGTAGAACATGACCTTGCTACAAGGGACTGAGCCTGACATACAACAAACCAGCAATGATCATTTTTATTGTATGGTTATTTATTATTCTTTACTTGCTTATTGCTCTCAGAGATGGTCCCATTAAAATAATAATCATCAAGGCTGTTAATGATAAATTGTAAACAAGACAACAAATTTCCAAAGTAAGCTTTATGTCATGCCGATTAACCAATTACATTTATATCGAGAAATAAAAAGGTGGAGGAAAAGTTAGACACATTGAGAGACAGAGCAAAAAAGATAGAGGGATAGAGTGATATAAAGCTCCTGGAGCACGATAAGATGAAGTATATAAAAAGACAAACCAGAAAAAGAACTAGGCAAGCCAATTTCATCCAGCCCGCATTTAAAAAATTATAAATATTGTTAACCCCACTGGATTCCAACTCAGGACTCCCACGTGAGGGGTACTATCTTTTATCACTACGCCACATATTTCACCAGTCGCGGGACACAATTCAGCATTTTGTTAAACTGACTAACGTTTCTTATTAAGTTTCCTTCCACCACAAATAGTCTCTATGAAATATATGGCTTTTGTAACTGTTTTAACAGATATTAGCCAGTAATAGGCTTTACCTGTATCTACTAACTTCCTAGGAATCGTAACTGAAGAATTGAGCAATTGCTAGCGATTCTGAAGAGGAACTTTTCCCTGCCAAAGATATTACATTTCATGGCACAAAAACTTTAGTTTTTCTTTCATTCGTGAATGACATTGAAAGAGTAATTATTGGTGATGATAATTGACTTTTTCATCGAGTGAAAAGACACGACAATTGTGGAAACCCCAACTCTTTTACTGTCCAAAGGGTTTTATTACCCCCAAAAGCATGCACAGATGCGTACCTCGAAAAGACACCAGAAACAGTTGCAATCTAACCATGAACAGATTTAGTTTAGGCTTACTATAACGTAGCTACTGAATGTTGTATGTAGCCAGCTAAGTTTTTGTCTATCCTGACCCAAAAACCATGCACGGATGCGTACTTTGAAAATCCCCCAGAAATGGTTGCAATATAATTGTAAACTGTTTTATTTCAGTTATACTATAGGGTAGATAGTGAAGGTTACATCCAGTGAAATTACTGTCTATCCAGAACAAATCCAAATGCATACTTTGTTTTGACTACGAGGAGATTTGATCATGGGACTTATAGCTTGCAGATCCGCTTCTCTTACCACCATGCTATTTAACAAGGTAAGTCTATCAATCAGTCAGTCACTCACTTACTCATTAAGAGACAGTCACTCTTCTTGGCCGGCTCTACTTATGCGGTCCGACAAAGACTGAATAAATAGAACAGACAAATCATTTACTTGAGTGAGGAGGACCTATTCGTGCTATTAAACATTATCCAGGTAGATAGATAACATTAGGGGGGGAAAGACCCTGGAGATTCTAATTTGTTCTTGAAGAATATTCTTTATTTAGCGTGTTAACATTCTGAAGTGGTACGATGGCTATAGGGTTCTGAGCGAGGGAATGGTAGGATATAAACCAAACCAATTCACAGCCTCAGGCTGATAATATTGCAGGTCTGTGGTTTATCAGTGGTAGTGAGAGGAGACAGACAAGTGCCTAGAAGACCCACTCACCACGCCTGCCAGCATATTAGAAGATTTTCATAAATATTTGCACTGTCAATCACACCTAAAAATGACACGTCACACTTCAGCTGTCACAATGACGTGCCATGACCATTAATTTATAATCAAGCCCATGGTTCAGTTGTAGTGACGAGATATCCTCAGGAGGCTTTCTCTCTGCTTTCGTTGGGTGACTGGAAATATTATGCCCCCTCTCACCTGTGTGGGTATAGGGTGAGGAAGGTGGGTGGCTGCTGTCTTTAGTCGCCCCATCATTCTCTACTTCATGTCACAGAACTGACGGCATGGAGCCATTACTCTGACCTGGGGTGATGGGCCCGTCGATAGGCCTCTCCATCTCTCTATCTAGACAGCCTGTCAGTCACAAGACACCCTTGCTTTGGATTACACACACAATACACTCGGCTATCTATATGGGGACACACTCAGCTGTCCAAATACTACTTTCACATTTATGCCTAAACCTAACCTAGCCCTAATACCTCACCCTAACTAGTAATGGCAACTTTTGCCATGAAGTTAATACATAAGCCAAAACGCTTTTTTAACTACGCTTTGGGAAATTTTTGTCCCAGTTATACAGAAATATACAAACAACCATCCATCCAATCCCACGTGTCAAGGCATGCATGTTCTCACACAGTTACGTTTGACTTTCAAGGCAAGGTCCAGCAATTTAGTATCATTAAAAATAACTATTTTACCAAACTTTAAAGCTGTACTAGGTAACATTATAAAATAAATTTAAATATGAGAAACAGCGCCCCAAATTATTATCTGAACTCCCAAGCGTTTCTCCAGCTCGAGTTTGATTGACAGTGGTTTATCTTTCCTTATTCACATGGACACATGTGCAACAGAAAAAAGCTAGCATCGGTCCGGGAAATGTTAAGACAGCAAAACCAAAATGTTACCATTATATACCCAGCAATATGTAATGGCATCAGCACGGGTACAAACCCTTAACTACGTCATTGTACTAGACTTCAACAGACAACTGGGAACTAGCTATATATGTCTGTTGTACAGACAGATATCAAATAGTATTAATGACAATACAAAACCTTACTGGAGATTCCATGAGTTAACAAGATAAAATGTTTCACAAACTGCATAGCTGGTGCTAAACATTTAGCAATTACTCACTGGTCAGAACGTATTTGAAGTTCCGAATTATATAAAAAATATAATTACCTGTTCGGAAAAAGAGCTGACAGAGTTTGACGTTCTAATAGATTTGCTAACATTAGGGTAGTGTTCCTGGTTGCTAGCTTGTTTAAGTTTTCTTTCGCTTCTTTGCAGTTTTCACAGTGTATGCTGTAGAAGGAAGAATTGGCCGTTTTACACCCTGGGGCCATATTCACAAAAAACATTATCATACCACTTGGACTCCTAAACAGCACTAAAAGTTCTAAGAGTTTCCTCTTAAAACCTATTAACAATGCTGTTAAGACCAACTTTTACTAAGGAATGGGAAGAAGTCTTAAGCTAAAAGAAAGGGTGAGGTTGACTCCGTTGTGAAGAATGATGTTGTGTTCCATGAACAAGCCTACTTACGATGCCCACAGTGATTGGCTGATAGGGGAGGGGGCTATCAGTGAATTCCTCAAAGCAAAACTGTCTAGAAGGATTTGTCATGTTGCCATATTGAAATAAAGATATTAAAATAGAAAAATGTAGGGTAAGTGTTACTGATTAAACCAAGTAAGACATACTGACTGATCAAGATATGTTCAGCTATTGTCAGTCTCTTATGCAGCATTTCCATTGGTGCCAAACACTGGTGTTTTTTTACCATGAAGTCAAAAACATTTCTGTGTCCATTGACACGGTCCAGGGCCGAGTGGCACGGCTCTCACTTGGTGCCAAGCCCCGGACATAAGATCTGGGAGCGGGGTTTGCGGATTAAACCGTGACGTGATGTGAAAACAAGGCACGTTGTTCTATTTGAATGGGCATGTGTAACATAGCATTTGCTTAGTCTTTGGGCTGCTTGTAATGGATTTCATCCGATCTAACAAACAGATCCCTGATAAAAAGAAAATAAAGCAATAGTACAGGGCAGCTCACAAGACTCACAATGCAGAGTTGGAATAACCGAAGGTGGTACGATGCCATTGACTCAATAGAAAATGCAGCATGTTGCGCTATTCCTGGGCAGCAGGGGGCACTGGCTGTGGCTTCTGGGCAGCAGGGAGTTCCCGGAAACGCTACCACTCCCTGATGGCCATCTGGATGACGGCCTCAATGCTCCCGTACAGCACTCCCCCCCAAAAATCTTGGGGTTGTTTTTCTGACTGTTTACGCCCTCGTCTCCTTCGTCTTCCCCTTCAGGGTTGCTGCTGCGCCGGCCAGGAGAACAGAGGGAGATGATAGGGATCTCCTTCCTCCTCGTTGTCCCCGTCAGGCCAGAAGTGCAGTGGGTGACGGTCAAGGTAGTCCTCCTCGGTGTCGCTGTCCGGCCAACCGAGGACTTCCCCTACCGTCCAACTCTGCAGCGCTCTTACGTGGTCCTTTAGTGGGTCAGTAATTCTGTAATAGAAAAGCACCCGGTGGAAATGTAGCATTGCATGTCTGGTCATTCATAAAGAAATGCGTGTTCATCTTTTGATGGTATAATAATTTGTGGAATTGTGTCCCATCTATAGCACCAACTACACCAGATGGTCCAGCTGTGGCTATGAAGTCGGTTTAGTTTTTTTGTATTTGGCGAATGAGGACAGCGATTGATTATGAAATGGGGTCGGGAGACGGCATTTCTTTTCGTGTAATATTCTACTGACAGATGACTGAGATGTACAGTTTGTTTGTGCTGCATAGCTTTATTTTCCCTGTACTCGAGTAGAGTTGTCACAGCCTTGATCTCCAGTGTTATTGGGTTGTTTCAGTTTGTTTGTGAAGTGACTGCATCAAGGACTAACTCTATATGAACATGATACCCTCACGATTAAGCCGATACATTTTTAAAAGCTCGGTGTTATCACGTGTTTACAAAATATTGTCCGGACTACAAGGTCGATTAACGGCAGCAGCCATTAGGATTGTTTGCGACTTGGTATTACTGACTTGGGGACTCTTGACTGCTTCTGACTTTTCACAGATTAAGGTGCTGGTTTTATTGCTAAAACACTTTGTGAAAAACTCTTAGGCCAAAAAGTTAGGAGTCTTAAAGTTAGGACTGACACACCCATTTCTTTAGAGTTTCTACTAAATCAGCAAGTTGGGAGCTAGTTTCAGCCTTAAGATTTTTTGTGAATAAGGCCCCTGGTCTCTAGCTGTCACGCCCTCCACATCCGCCTCCTCTTAGTCCGGGCCAGGTTCTTCCTCTCCCCAGTCTGTCCATGTATGTTTAGGAACCGGATCTGGACTCCTGTATTCCAGCCCTGCTTTTCTCCACTACCCCAAAGTCTCCACACCTGTAATTCATTCCCTCATCAGCCTGCCTTCAAGTACCCTTGTTTCTGTTCGCCCGGCGCTAGATCATTGTTATACACTACTTGGTAGTAACGTTCAAGGCCTCTACAAACCTGACGTGAGTATTCCTATTTCAATTGTCCCTGCTAACTTTGTTTTTCCCCTCTAGTCCAAGACCCACCTTACCCGGTCCTCCAACACCTGTTCCTGCCTGCCAACCCACCTGCTCTGCCTACCCGCTGCCCTGTCTGCCTCGCCCTGCCTGCCTGCCCAGCCCTCCCCGCTCTTGCCCTACCTCAGTCCTTCCCCTCCTGTCACCATTAAATATCTTTTTGAGAATACCTGATCGTGTCTGGTGTCGTGCGCTTGGGCCCGCTCGTGTCTCCCACAGTACGATCTAGCCTGCCATGGACCCAGCCGACACGACCCCCCCCCCCTCCTCTCGCCTGGATACCCTCCATCAAGCCATCGCTAGCCAAGGTGCTCTGTTGGGCAGCATGATGCTGCCCTTCAATCCATTGCTGCTAGTTTGAGCCAGATCTCTGCCACCATCGGCGTCCTCCAGAACCCACCTCCTCCTCCCCTGGCAGCCCCCGTGGACCCTAGCCCTGCCCCAGTCTTGCCTCTCCCTTACCGTGAGCCCTATGTACCCGCTCCTGAGCGCTACGACGGCAATCCCGGGTCCTGCCGTGCATTCCTGACACAGTGCTCCCTGGTTTTCGAGCAGCAACCTACTGCCTATGCCACCCCCAGGTCCCGCATCGCCTATATGATTGGCTCCATGAGAGGGTCCGCACTTGCCTAGGCCACCGCGGTGTGGGAGGCGCAAACCGGTGTCTGTTTCTCCTACAAAAGGTTCACCGGAGAGATGCGCAAGGTCTTTGATCACCCTGTAACGGGAAAGGACACGGCAAAAAGGCTCCTGTCCCTCCGTCAAGGCTCTAGCAGTGTGGCAGCTCTAGCCATCGAGTTCCGCACACTCGCCGCCGAGAGCGGTTGGAACAACGACGCGCTACAGGGTGCCTTCATGAACACCTTGGGGGAGGCCATCAAGGATGAGCTCGCCTCCTGTGACGAGCCTGAGGATCTGGATCAGCTCATTGCCCTAGCAATTCGGTTGGATAACCGCCTTCTGGAGCGCCGCAGAGAGCGGTCTTCTCATGCTCAGCCCTCGCCCTCCTTCCCACCTGTAAGTAACACCTCTAACACCCGCCGCCCGTTCCCAAGCGTTCCAGGACCCGAGCCCATGCAGCTAGGACGTGCTTGTTTGACGTCTGAGGAGAGAGCCCACCGGATGTCCCACAGGTTGTGCCTGTACTGCGGCCAGCCTGGGCACGTCGTTGCCACCTGTCCCATCCGCCCAGAAAAACGGGCTGGCTCGTCAGTAGCCGGGGAGCTACTTGCGAGCCGTGCCGCCTTGCTCCCTGTCTCTCGCCCCCTGTTTGAAGCTACCCTCCAGTGTCGCACTCTTTCCTTGCCCGTACAAGCCCTGGTGGATTCGGGAGCTGATGAGAGCTTAATCGACCAGGTGAAAGTCAAGCAGTTGGGGATAGAAACTGAGCCCCTAGACCGCCCTATCAACGCCAGGGGTCTTAATGGGTTGCTGTTGGCCCGGGTCACCCATAGGACGGCCCCACTTAACCTCTTGTTGTCTGGAAATCACCATGAGTCCCTACATTTCCACGTCCTAGACTGCCCCCATACCCCGCTGGTGCTGGGATATCCCTGGTTGCGGACCCACAATCCGCTCATCGACTGGGCTGTCGGAAAGGTAACCTCTTGGAGCTCCCACTATTTGTCTCACTGCCTCAAGTCCGCCGCGCCCCCGGTGACCACTGAGGCCCTGCCTCTGGTGGAACCCCCTGAACTGTCCTCTGTGCCTGTGGCTTATCACCACCTGGCCCAGGTCTTTAGCAAGCAGCGCGCCATGTCTCTGCCTCCCCACCGCCCTTATGACTGTGCCATCGATCTCCTGCCTGGTGCTCCTCTCCCTGGCAGCCGGCTGTACAACCTCTCCTGGCCTGAGAGAGAAGACATGGAGGGGTAAATCCGGGATTCCCTGCCAGTAGGCATCATTCGTGCTTCGTCTTCACATCTGGCGGCCGGGATTTTCTTTGTGGGGAAGAAGGACGGAACCTTGCAGCCTTGTATCAACTTCCGTGGCCTGAACAACACAACTGTCAGGAATAGGTACCCCTTGCCCCTCATGAGTTCTGCTTTGATTCCCCTCCATGGCGCCACGATATTCACCAAGTTGGACCTCCGCAACGCCTAACATCTTGTCCGCATGCGGGAAGGGGATGAATGGAATACTGCCTTCAACACCCCTATGGGACATTTTGAGTATCTAGTCATGCCTTTCGGACTCACCAACGCCCCTGCCATTTTTCAGGCCCTTGTCAACGATGTCCTCCGTGACATGATCAACCGTTTCGTTTTTGTGTACCTGGATGACATATTGATTTATTCCGTTTCAACCACGGAGCATGAACAACATGTTTGCCAGGTTCTACAACGTCTCCTTGAGAACCGGCTTTTTGTTAAAGTTGAGAAGTGCGAGTTCCACGTTTTCGTCTGTCTCATTCCTGGGATACATCATTGCCGCTGGGCAGGTGAAGATGGACCCTGCAAAGGTAACTGCAGTGGCAGATTGGCCAACCCCTGTCAACCTGAAGCAGTTGCAGCGTTTCCTTGGCTTCGCTAACTTTTATCGTCGGTTTATCAGGAATTATAGTCGCATCGCTGCCCCCCTTACATCCTTCACCTCCACGACCACGCCTTTTAAGTGGACCTCGGTGGCTGAGGCTGCCTTCCGTGAATTGAAGAGCCGATTCGTGCCCGCCCCGGTCCTGTCACAACCAGACCCTGCTCTCCAATTCATCGTGGAGGTGAATGCCAGCGACAGTTGCCGTCCAGGCTCCCGGAACTGCAAGCCTGACGCCCTGTCCCACCTCTATTCCACTGAAGAACGGGCTTCAGACCCAGACCCTGTCCTGTCACCCTCCTGTTCTGTGGCTTACCTCACTTGGGAGATTGAGTCCCAGGTCACGGCAGCACAAACCCAACAGCCCGACCCCGGAAACGGACCCCTAACCAACTGTTTGTTCCGGATTCGGTCCGCACCCAGGTCCTCCAGTGGGCTCACTCCACCCGCCTGACTTGTCACCCGGGTGTCACCCGTACCCTGGCTCACCTCCGGCACCGATTCTGGTAGCCCACAATGGACGCAGACACCCGCTCCTTCATCTCCGCCTGCACCGCCTGTGCGGCCTGCAAGTCCTCCACCAGGCCCCCTTCGGGCCTCCTCTGTCCTCTGCCGGTACCTGGTCGCCCTTGGTCCCACATCTTCCTGGACTTTGTTACCGGCCTCCCTCCCTCTGACGGGCACACTACCGTGCTCACAGTTGTGGATCGGTTTTCCAAGGCCACCCACTTCATCGCCCTGCCCAAACTCCCCTCTGCCAGAGAGACCGCAGACCTGTTGGTCCTCCATGTGTTTCGCCTGCACGGCATCCCATCTGATGTGGTGTCTGACAGAGGCCCTCAGTTTGTTTCCCAGCTGTGGCGGGCTTTCTGCAAGGCCCTGGATGCAACGGTCAGTCTGTCTTCAGGCTACCACCCTCAGACCAATGGACAGACAGAAAGAGCCAACCAGGCAATGGAAGCTGCGCTCCGGTGTGTGGCGTCCACCAACCCATCTGCCTGGAGCTCCCAGCTGCCGTGGGTCGAGTATGCGCACCCTTGTCAACTCCTCCACCGGCATGTCCCCTTTTCAATGCTCCCTGGGCTACCAGCCACCTCTGTTCCCAGCCCAGGAGATGGAGCTCGCGGTCCCCTCCGTCCAGGCGCACCTGCGCCGCTGCCAGCGCACCTGGAGGCGTGCCCGCTCTGCCTTGCTCCGGGCCTCCTCCCGGTCCCGGCAGCAGGCCAACCGCCGCCGCATGCCGGAACCCCAATACGCCCCTGGCCAGCGGGTGTGGCTGTCCTCCAAGGACCTACCACTGAGAGTGGACTCCCGGAAGCTCACACCCCGTTTTGTTGGCCCGTTTGTCATTGAGTCAATCGTCAACCCCTGTGCTGTCCGCCTCCGGCTCCCGTCCTCTATTGGAGTGCACCCCACCTTTCACGTGTCTCAGATCAAGCCTGTCTCCACCAGCCCCCTGTCTCCTCCCGCTCCGGCAACCCCTCCGCCACGTCTGGTCGGCGGCCACCCAGCATACACCGTACGACGGTTGCTGGACATGCGCCGTTGTGACCGCAGGTTCCAGTACCTGGTGGACTGGGAGGGGTATGGCCCTGAGGAAAGGTCCTGGGTTCCGCGGCCACAGATCCTGGATCCTTCACTCATCAGGGATTTCCTGCGTGCCCGTGCAGCTGGTGCTGGCTGTCCACCAGGCGGCGTTCGTGGAGGGGGGGGGTACTGTCACGCCCTCCACATCTGCCTCATCTTAGTCCGGCCCAGGTTCTTCCTCTCCCCAGTCTGTCCATGTATGTTTAGGAACCGGATCCGGACTCCTGCATTCCAGCCCTGCTTTTCTCCACTACCCCTAAAGTCTCCACACCTGTAATTCATTCCCTTATCAGCCTGCCTTCAAGTACCCTAGTTTCTGTTCGCCCGGCGCTAGATCGTTGTTATACACTACTTGGGAGTAACGTTCAAGGTCTGTACAAACCTGACGTGAGTAGTCCTATTTCAATTGTCCCTGCTAACTGTTTTTCCCCTCTGGTCTAAGACCCACCTTACCCGGTCCTCCAACACCTGTTCCTGCCTGCCAACCCACCTGCTCTGCCTACCCGCTGCCCTGTCTGCCTCGCCCTGCCTGCCTGCCCAGCCCTCCCCGCTCTTGCCCTACCTCAGTCCTTCCCCTCCTGTCACCATTAAATATCTTTTTGAGAATACCTGATCGTGTCTGGTGTCGTGCGCTTGGGTCCACTCATGTCTCCCACCCTAACACTAGCTGCCTATACAAATTCTTACAGTAATCAAACTTCTGTAGTGCCACGCTATAACATTTATAAAATTACATTCCACTGGGACTGAGCTGTCTGTGTCACTAAAAAAGTCTCAGAGGGACTCAGTAGTTTACACAGCATGTTTATAACGGACAAAGTCTAGTTATTTTACCGAAGAAAATCCTACCTAGTGTAGTGTTAAGCTCAATAACCTAACCCTTTTGCCCCAAATTAACCTAACCCTTAATGCCTAAACTTAACCCTAAATAAGTCAGAAACTTTGTCACATGGAGGACCATCCAAATGTCCTCACTTTGCATCATATTCCTTTCACTATCGTAATGGGTACCTTTTCTTCCCACTAATATAGTATAACAGGAAAGCACAGAACTGCAATAATGTAGACCATGATAGCAACTACATACAGGGGGGCAAACAAGTATTTAGTCAGCCACCAGTTGTAAAAGTTCTCCCACTTAAAAAGATGAGAGGCCTGTAATTTTCATCATAGGTACACTTCAACTATGAGAAACAAAATGGAAAAAAAATCCAAGAGAATCACATTGTTGGATTTTTAATGAATTTATTCGTAAATTCATCAGTAAAATAAGTATTTGGTCACCTACAAACAAGCAAGATTTCTGGCTCTCACTGACCTGTAAATTGTTCTTTAAGAGGCTCCTCTGTCCTCCACTTGTTACCTGTATTAATGGCACCTGTTTGAACTTGTTATCAGTATAAAAGACACCTGTCCACAACCTCAAACAGTCACACTCCAAACTCCACTATGGCCAAGACCAAAGAGCTGTCAAAGGACACCAGAAACAACATTGTAAACCTGCACCAGGCTGGGAAGACTGAATCTGCAATAGGTAAGCAGCTTGGTGTGAAGAAATCAACTGTGGGAGCAATTATAAGAAAATGGAAGACATACAAGACCACTGATAATCTCCGTCGATCCAGGGCTCCACGCAAGATCTCACCCCGTGGGGTCAAAATGATCACAAGAACGGTGAGCAAAAATCCCAGAACCACACAGGGGGACCTAGTGAATGATCTGCAGAGAGCTGGGACCAATGTAACAAAGGCTACCATCAGTAACACACTACGACGCCAGGGACTCATCCTGCAGTGCCAGACGTGTCCTCCTGCTTAAGCCAGTACATGTCCAGGCCCATCTGAGGTTTGCTAGAGAGCATTTGGAGGATCTAGAAGAGGATTGGGAGAATGTCATATGGTCAGATGAAACCAAAATAGAACTTTTTGGTAAAAACTCAACTCGTCGTGTTTGAAGGAGAAAGAATGCTGAGTTGCATCCAAAGAACACAATACCTACACAATACCTACTGTGAAGCATGGGGGTGAAAACATAATGCTTTGGGGCTGTTTTTCTGCAAAGGGACCAGGACGACTGATCCGTGTAAAGGAAAGAATGAATGGGGCCATGTATTGTGAGATTTTGAGTGAAACCCTCCGTTCATCAGCAAGGGCATTGAAGATGAAACGTGGCTGGGTCTTTCAGCATGACAATGATCCCAAACACACTAAATAATATATTTGTCCCACTGTATATTAAAACGTTTCTTTTTAAATGGGAATAATCAGATCTGGGAGACTTATAGAATATGTGGCTTTTGTTATTTTCAGGGCTATATAAAGATACCTTCTCCACTGCAGCAGCAGGGAAGCCGACCATTTAGGCAATCCAGTAATTGACAAAATAAGGCTACATGTAACCCTGGTCATTCTTTGAAAAACAAACATTTAAAAGATTTCATTTGCATTCATTTTTTACAGACAAAAACTGTTGGAAAATAAGGAAATCTATAAAATAGTATATTGCGTAACTTCGCCCATATAAAAGTATTACTTCAAAAATAACAAATACATGCTCTTCAATGTTCTGGTTTAATGCCAAAAAGAAAATATAAAAACAATTCCTCACATCAGTATGCATAAACATTACTGTTTTCACAAATAAAACACATTTTGAATCAAAATGGAATGGAATGCAAACTCAAGTTTGATCACAGAGCCATAAGATAAATACTGCGCTACTTAATAGGACCAACGGTCAGTTTTTTCCAATCCATACATTTTTATTTTGCACTAAACACAACTGATTGAACAAACAGAAAGTTTGATGATGAGCTGATTAGTATCATGAATTGTGTGTTAGTGCAAAAACCTAAAATGTGCACCTTTTTGGTATCGAGGACACCAGATAGCTGTGCCATCCTACCATTTTTCATCTAGTTCAAAGCACCTCCCAGTCTGACTTCAAAGGCTCTACCACTGTGCTTTTGAAGGGCAGAATAGTGAACTTGGTACTGTTCCATGGTATTAGAGAACAGTTAGAGACAATCACTTAAGGCCTCCGGAGGCATCTATGGTTTGATCAGGTTTTATTTTACTGTCATGTTTCAGTGGTATTTACCTAGTAACAAAAATGATTTAAGTGGAAATGATATTTGTACATAATACAACCTTTACACAACTGAACAGACTTTACCTTTCTGGTATCACATTGTGCATTTGGTGCTTTTGTGAGTGTTTCACAAATAACACCAGAAGTAATTGTAAGGATTAGGTTTTAGGTATAGCAGTGTCCTGGGAAAGTGAAACTCATTCTGTCTGTATTGGCTTATTCGTACACTTCAGTCCTGACATGTGTTTTGACAGTTCAAAGAGTCTCAGGAATGTAGTTATGCAGTGATGAGGCTTCTTCAGAGGTATGTCCACACACACCCTCAAAAAATGTCCTTGATGACATCTAAAGTTCTTCAAAGTAAGCCACTCTGGTTTTGGTGCTCTGTAGAGTTAGCTGTAAAAGAAAAATATATATTAGATCTTAAAAACACTATAAACATTTGACCAAGGCAACATAAAACCTGGCCTTTATAGCTTCAGTTAGTGCCACATTCCAGCAGAGATACCTGCCTAGCTAGCTACTCTACATAACATTAGCTACATATTGAAATGTGGAGTTTAGTGAAATTCAGCATCGCTGAATACAGCAAATTTGCTGGATATTGCTCTTCTATAAGTTGCTAGCTCAAGCTGGCATGTGAGTTGTCTTAAAAAATCAGCACACTAGAGTGTGAATGTGGCAGCTGGAGTATGTTTTAAAGTGGCAAAGACTGTCATGTGCCATATCCAATAACAATCATAGACAGAGACAGGTCTTTCTATTCTATAAGGGGATTTTTTTAGCAGCCATTGTGTCTGTTTTTGCGATTACATATCCATCCAGGGGTAAGGCTTTTAGCACCTCTTGACAGCCTGTGTCTATGCATTCATGCCTTTTGATGGGACGCATTGATGCATCTGTGTGTTATTCAGATGGAATCCTGACAACAGCCTGATGGAACGCGGACACTTTGTCTGGAATCCTGACAAAATGTAGACAACTGTTTACCCTGGGTTCCTTTTGTCTCAAAGTTGAAAAAGACTTTACGCGTAGAGAACAAAGAAAGGGAGAGCAATGTCGTCATGCAGGAGACATTAATTGGCATTATCCCGTTGGCCTGTCAACAACACTGCTCTAGCTGTGATCTGA
Organism: Esox niger; assembly: GCA_016801105.1. NCBI lineage: Eukaryota > Metazoa > Chordata > Actinopteri > Esociformes > Esocidae > Esox > Esox niger. The sequence continues at coordinate 6,502 of JACXGJ010008451.1, read as the reverse complement.
GGGAGTCATGGTGACTAGCATGTCTTTGAAACACTATCATGAAATGTAGCTGTAAGAAATTTTGGACTGGACAAAACCTCAGGGTTTAGTGACTTGACTAAACTTCAGACAAGCCAGTGACAACGAGCCAGACAGAAGATCAATGTTTCGCTAGAACGCTGTGCTAACCATTTTTCCAAAACCTAAATGAATTGGACATTTTGGCTCTTGGTTCTGTCTTTCTGTCTCTCTCCATCCATCAATATTTTGCTCTCTCACTATGCATCACTTGCACATCTAAAATGTCTGCAAACTAAAAAACATTAAAAGGGTTCTGTCTGCTAGAATGGAAATTCCAAAGCTTAAAAAACAAATTTCAGGTAAGTAAACAGGGGTGACTTCCAGAATATAGCTGTATTAGAGTAATGATGAGTGGGCACACAACATTTTTGGTGCTAAGCCCCTGGTTGAATTTAGAGACATGAGTGCCGAAACTCAACAAAATAAACGATATAAAGAATTGTACAGTGTTTGCCTATCATGTACCTGACTATCATCCTTTTATTTAAGAACCATGCCGAGAGCCAAGCGAATAGATTAGCTGGCCACTGGCTTGGCAGTGTGTGTGTGTCTGAGTTTGTGGTGTGGTGTGTGTTGATGTGAATGCAGACAAAAAAAAAAATATTCAAAAAAGAAAGTTTTTTTAGTTTATTGTGTTAATCTACACTGAAAATTCAAAAATCTGTCAATAAACATATCTATTTAATTATGATACAGTCCATATATATGTAACAGGCTCATGAAATTATAATATATATATATAAAATAATCCTTACCTCCCACTGACTCTGCCCAAACCCACAGTGAGTGGGCCAATCAGTGAGTGTGTGTGTCTAGCTGAGATTGAGCTAATGGGTGCAGGCATGCGGAAAGTGTGTTGGTGTGTTTGAAAGTACATGCAGGACCACTCATTAATCCTCTCTAGGAAGTACCTGAGAAATCGTCTATCCCAGTCCTTCTCTCCGCTAACTAGGACGGTGTGGCAATATATTTTTTTAAGACCACATTTTCCTTACACAGAAAAAGTAGTACATGCTTACCTTTTCCATCACATAAAATAGCTACAATTAGAATCAGTTGCACAAAATGGGTGCAAATGAATAGAAAATAATCCATTTGGAAGGGTCCAGTCTTCCATGAAGATTAGTAACTTGGTCTGGTTTGGTCTTAACCATATAGGTGTGTAACAACACATCATCAAGAACAAAATACCTGACCTAAGAATATTATTCATGCCTATTAGTCTGGAAGTGGCTACAAAGACAAGCAATTCAAAGTATAATGTCTGACGGATCATCTACAAATGAAGAAAAATCAGGGCCACTGTTAATCTACAAGAAACATGTTGTCCCACTAAACTTAGCCCAATAGCCGTTGGCTAATCTCATCAAAATGTCTAAGAAACAAGTAAAACACTGCCTTTAAACAGATAACTCCATACCAACCATAAAGCATGGAGGTGGTGGCATTATGGTTTGGGGCTGATTTGCTGTATCAGTTTCGAGGAACTCACTGCTGAACATTTCAGATTGGAGCCGAGGCAAACAGCGAGGAAACGCTTAATAGATGGAGACATTTAATATATGCATTATTTTGTGGTAACCATAAAAGTTGCTACCTTGGTTGGAAATGAATGTCTAAGCTATATAGAGTTAGGTCCGGAACTAATTGGACACTAACACAAGTTTTGTTATTTTGTTTACCAAATTATATAAAAGTTACAGTTAAATAATGAAAATGTGAATAGAGTGCATTCGTTCAGATTTAATGTGAGGGTACACACATCCAAATTGGAGGACGAGTTTAGGAGTTTAGGAATTACACAATGTCTTGTTTAATGCTGAAATATTAATAAAGTCACAACAGATAAAAAACAGAAAGCATTTATGCGCGATGCCTTGAATCCGTCTCAGTCATCTCAAGGTCAATCTCTGCATAGCTCGTAAAATCTGTTTACTTGCTATAAGTCTAGCATTTCGAGCATTTTGAATGCGCGTGGCTACTACTGCTCATCCACCGCTGACTCAATGACCACATTTGCAAACCAATAAATCATGATCAACAGCTGCACAATTTGAATCTCCTCCATGGTTACTGTGCTGTTGCAGTGTTACATAAATAAAAAAGATGCCTATCCATCGCTTTGTATGGTGTAGCCCGCAGCGCATACATCAGCAGACTAATTTGCCTAATCTTTCCAGGTCTTCAGACCATGGTGGAGATGCACACAACAATTTGTTGAAGGAACCTTTTAGTTCCTTGAAAAGTAGTTCCTGGGTCTAAAAAGTCTTGGCTCTTTTGGTGGAAACGTGGCTCTAGTCAACTTCACATTGAGTTAACCCTCAATACCATAATGTACTAGATTCTTGAGGAAAATGTGCCAACTGTTAAAAAGCTGATCCCAATATGGATCTTGCGAGTGGTCAGTGATCAACACAAAAGCAAAGCTACATTGGAATAACAAAAAAATAGGGTTATGTAATGGCTGGGTCAAAGCCCAGATCTCTGTTAAAAGGTCCAGTGGTGTACCCACTGCAATTACTAGGGCAACCTGCTGCATTATGGGATTTTTGACGTGCTGTACGCTGCTTGCTGTTACCTACCCAAAGCTAAGTACCATTATTATGCCTTTTCACTGCACTTGTTGTAGCTACTTCACAAAGGAGAACTGTCATCTTCAGTTAAAGATAGCAGAGTTAGAGGCTCGGCTTCAGACGCAAATGTCAGGTAAGGATTATGTTAGTGTAGAAATGGGAAAAATTGCGTCTGTGCCACCAGGAAGAAACAATAGTACTGTTCCACAGCCGGGCAAGAACTTTCTCTTGGTCACTGGGAAGAAATGCGATCGACCAGTTAAACCTGGGTCGCTGCTAGAGCCGACTGAGATTTTCAACAGGTTTTCCCCACTGGAGTCCAGGTCAAGACCCGAGCAGTCTTTGGAGGGGAATGATCGACAGGCATTTTCTACCGGTGGCTCGGAAAAACTGAAAACTTTAGTAATCGGCGACTCCATTACCCGCAGTATTAGACTAAAGAATCAGCCAGCGATCGTACACTGTTTACCGGGGGGCAGAGCCACCGACGTAGCCGCAAATCTGGGGTTGGTGCTAGCGAAGTCTAAAACTGGCAAGTATAGAGAGTACAGAGATATTGTTATTCACGTTGGCACCAACGACGTTAGGATGAAACAGTCAGAGGTTACGAAGCAGAACATAGAATCAGCGTGTAAACTAGATGTGTCGGCATCGAGTAATTGTCTCTGGCCCCCTCCCAGCTAGGGGTATTGACGAGCTCAACAGCAGACTCGCCCAACTCAATCGCTGGCTGAAAACGGAGTTCTGCCCGTCGCAGGAGGTAGAGTTTGTAGATAACTGGCTCTCTTTTTGGGACTCGCCCAGAAATAGGGTCAGGCCTAACCTGCTGAAGAGCGACGGACTTAATCCTAGCTGGAGTGGTGCTCTTCTTTTATCTAGGAACATTGACAGGAGTCTCACTCCTCTAGCCTCACCATGAGATAGGGTGCAGGACAGGCTGCAGGCTGTTAGCCAGCCTGCTAGTATAGTGGAGTCTGTCGATAGCATAGCCAGAGTAGTTAGTACAGCGTTGCCTATTGTGACTGTGACTCATCCCAGGCTGAGAAACGTTGAACAAGGAAGTGCTAACAATAGCAACCTTATTAAGATAAAACCTTCCTCCATCCCGGTCACAAATAAAAATGACTATATAACCTCGCATCTCAAAATGGGGCTCCTAAATGTTAGGTCCCTTGCTCCAAAGGCAATTTCAGTAAATGAATTGATCTCAGATCATAAACTTGATGTTATTGGATTATGTGAAACATGGCTGAAGCCTGATGAATTTACTGCCCTAAATGAGGCCTCTCCTCCTGGCTATATTAGTGATCATGTCCCCCGTGCATCCTGAAAAGGAGGGGGTGTTGCTAATATCTATGACAGTAAATATAAATGTACTCTTAAACACATCACTGATTTTCATTCTTTTAAAGTTTTGCTCATGAAATTTAATCTGGCTAATAAATCGTTTTACATAGCCACTACTTACAGGCCTCCCGGGCCATATACAATGTTCCTCAATGAGTTTCCAGAATTCTTGTCTAACCTTGTAGTCATGGCAGATAGTATTCAAATTTTTGGCGATTTCAACATTCATATGGAAAAGTCAAACGACCCTCTACAAAAAGCCTTTGAAGCGATAATTGACTCAATGGGTTTTATCCAACATGTCTCCGGTCCAACGCATAGCCACAATCATACCTTAGATTTAGTCTTGTCAAGAGAAATCGATATTTTCGATCTAATAATTTCCCCCGTAAATCCTGGAATATCGGATCACTGTCTTATCACATTTACCGTAAAAACAAGAAGCCCACTCGCTCTGCAAAAAATGAGTTTAAAAAGACGCACTATAAATTCTCGGACTACAAATAGATTTCTTGATATTCTTCCAAGCTTGCTCATCAGTGAAAAAGAAAATAAATCCGCAAACGATCTAATCCAGGATCTTAACTCAACACTGCGAAATACCTTAGATACGGTTGCACCACTTAAAACAAAAGAATTATGCAACAAGAAACTTGCTCCCTGGTACACATAAAATACTAGAGCACTAAAGCAAGCCTCCAGAAAATTGAAGCGAAAGTGGCGCTCCACCAAGTTGGAAGTATTCAGACTAGCCTGGATAGACAGCACACTTAAATACCGAAAAGCACTCATATCTGCTCGATCAGCGTATTTTTCCAACCTGATTGAGGTGAACAAAAACAATACAACATTTCTCTTTGATACAGTTGCAAAGTTAACTAAAAAGCAACGCTCAATAAGTGAAGTGGGTCTTCACTTTAGCTGTAATGAATTCATGAACTTTTTTGATGAAAAGATCATCACCATTAGAAAACAAATAACTGACTCCTCGAATAATTACAGTCCCCAAAATCTTAGTTGTCCTGAGAATGTTCTGAACCTCCCTAATCAGGTGTCCATGGGGACATTACAACTTTTTGATCCCGTATCGCTCGACACATTGACTAAATTTGTTATGAGTTCCAAACCAACAAATTGTCAGCTAGACCCAATTCCAACTAAATTACTCAAGGAGCTATTTTCGGTGCTAGGCCAGCCAATGTTGAACATAATAAACTGTTCCTTTTCCACTGGATGTGTACCAAATTCACTAAAGATAGCTGAAATTAAGCCACCAATTTGGATCCTGACACTTTAAACAACTATAGGCCAATATCAAACCTCCCATTCCTCTCAAAAATCTTAGAAAAATGTGTCTCCCAACAAATGAACGCCTTCCTGAAGACAAATAACACTATGAAATGCTCCAGTCCGGTTTCAGACCCCATCATAGTACTGAGACTGCACTAGTGAAGGTAACAAATGACCTCCTAATGGCCTCAGACAAAGGTTCTGCATCCGTCTTGTTGCTTCTTGATCTTAGCGCTGCTTTTGACACTATTGATCACTCCCTTCTCTTAGAGAGACTGGAAACCCATATTGCGCTACGTGGAAATGTTCTAGCCTGGTTTAAATCTTATTTATCTGAAAGATATCAGTTCGTATGTGTGGATGGTATATCCTCGGACAAAACAAAAGTGTGTTTTGGTGTTCCTCAAGGCTCGGTCCTGGGCCCTTTATTGTTTTCGCTATATATGCTGCCTCTTGGAGATGTTATCCGAAATCACAATGTCAATTTTCACTGCTATGCTGATGACACACAGCTATATATTTCGATGAAGCATGGAGAAACCCCAAAATTGGCTACTCTGGAAGCATGTGTTTCAGATATTAGGAAGTGGATGACAGAGAACTTCTTGCTTTTAAACTCAAGAAAAACAGAAATGCTCATTCTAGGACCCAAGAAACAAAGACTTTTACTGGCAGATCTCACTGTGAACCTCGATGGCTGCATGGTCGTATCCCAAAAAACTGAAATCTCGGCGTTACCCTTGACCCTGACCTCTCCTTTGATGAACATATAAAATATATCTCAAGAGTTGCTTATTTTCATCTTCGAAACATTGCAAAAATCAGAAACTTTCTATCAGAAACTGATGCGGAAAAACTAATCCATGCTTTTGTTACATCAAAACTAGATTACTGCAATGCTCTCTTTTCCGGTTACCCTGGTAAATCAATCAATAAACTTCAATTAGAGCTTCACACTGCTGCTAGAATCCTAACTAGAACAAAAAAAATTGAACACATTACTCCAGTACTAGCCTCTTTACACTGGCTCCCAGTTAGGGTTAGGGCTGATTTTAAGGTTTTATTGTTAACCTATAAATCAATTCACGGACTTGCTCCTACTTATCTCGCTGAAATGATCCAGCCATACACACCTGCACGTAACCTTAGATCACAAGATGCAGGCCTTTTAATTGTACCTAAAATCTCTAAAAAAACAGCCGGAGGCAGGGCTTTCTCTCATAGAGCTCCAC
>JACXGJ010008450.1:0-27164 GCA_016801105.1 Esox niger | reverse complement strand
TGGTAAGCTTTATTCGAATACATACAACTTTATTAACACATGTTCATGGTAAGCTTTATTCGAATACATACAACTTTATTAACACATGTTCATGGTAAGCTTTATTCGAATACATACAACTTTATTAACACATGTTCATGGTAAGCTTTATTCGAATACATACAACTTTATTAACACATGTTCATGGTAAGCTTTATTCAAATACATACCACTACATCTTCACATGAGAATGCCAAATATGTACCTTATTTTCAATGAAAAACTTTTGCCGTTGTTAATTTGTCATCAGACATTATTGTCTGTTAGTATATTTACATACCTATCATGTCTTCTCCTTCTCCATTCTCTCACATGTGAAGCAAAACTATACCAAATGACTGTTTTAAAACTCTCCTCCAATATTTTAATTCCTTATTTTCTTTTTCAAGCACTTAATTTGTTTAGCTTCAGCCCGCTATTACTGGGTCGCTGGTGTCGCTACAAGCTAACTACGTTACAAATTCAGAAGCCTGATCATTTAACTGACTTAAGCATTACACCTGGTTACGGTAACTCCTCTCAGACAATTATAAACGCACTGTGACATTTATGCACAGTTTATTTCATAAAGCAAGGTAAAGGTGAATACATTATTCTTTTTATAAATTCGTCCATCTCCATTCCAGTTAATTGGTCTTGTGCAAAGTGACTTGCCCTAGTGACTGCATACATTTTTGTGCGTTTAGAATTTTCTTCCTGCCCCATGAAACATGGCCCCCAGCGAGGGCCTGGGTTACGTCAGCCCTGGGGGTGGGCCTAGGAGGAGTGACATGGGGTTTAAATGATCCTAGACAGTCTCCCCGTTCTAACTCCCTGGGGTCTCCTGTGTGCAGTGCCCAGTTTGCCGGCTTGTTGTGTGAGGAGCAGGGATCTGATGCTGACAACGTCAAGTACTGTGGCTACTGCAAATACCACTACAGCAAACTGGTAAGATGCCCTCTCTCCCCCTCTCCCCCTCTCCCATTCTCATTCCTCACATTGTTGTCGTGTCGGGGGAGTAATGGAGTTGTCTCACCTCGGAAGCGTGGCGTCTAGTTTTGATTGAAAGGAGCCGGTGTGGTGTTGGTTCCCAACACTCTGTCAGGATGAAAACCATGAGTTTGGTGGGGGTTCACGCTCGGCTCCAGACATGCGTTGGTTTCCCTGTTCTTGTCAGGGATTGAAACCATTTCACAGAAGTCCGTTTTCCCCTTTCCTTAACTTAACCCAAACCTCTATGATGATACCCTTGGCCTAAACCTGACCTGGCCCTAATGCCTAACCCTAAACCTGACCTGGCCCTAATGCCTAACCCTAAACCTGACCTGGCCCTAATGCCTAACCCTAAACCTGACCTGGCCCTAATGCCTAACCCTAAACCTGACCTGGCCCTAATGCCTAACCCTAAACCTGACCTGGCCCTAATGCCTAAACCTGACCTGGCCCTAATGCCTAAACCTGACCTGGCCATAATGCCTAACCCTAAACCTGACCTGGCCCTAATGCCTAAACCTGACCTGGCCTGGCCCTAATGCTTTACCCTAAACCTGACCTGGCCCTAATGCCTAAACCTGACCTGGCCCTAATGCCTAACCCTGAACCTGACCTGGCCCTAATGCCTAACCCTTAACTTCACCGATAATGTCTACATCTGAAAGTGGCAACAATTCTAGCCCTCAGCTCAAAACAACCAATCAAAATCTACAACTTATCCCTCAGCTGAAAATCAATGTTTTCCTTTTCTGAGGACCTGCCAAAAAACATTATGGGACCTATTTTTCAGGTCTTACTACATGGGTATGGAATGCACAAACACATGCACGCACAAACGCATGCACAAACACACGCACGCACAAACGCACGCACGCACGCACGCACAAACACGCACGCACGCACGCACACACACACGACGAGACAAGACAAGGCCGCCTCTTATTTCTTGAATGACTTAGCACTCCCTTGTGCCAATTCCAACTGCTGAAAGTGGAGCCATCCGTTAATCGCAACCCCAACAGTCCCTCTGTCTCGCTCTCCTCCTTTTCTCTGCCCCAGTCGCTCTGCCTCCAACCATCTACCTATCCTCTCCCCCTTTGCCCCTCTTCTGTCAAGCTCCTTTCTTTGCCCCTCTCTCCAGCCCCCCGCCCCCTCCCCTTCAACCCCATCTAATCTCGTTGACAATCAGCAATGCCTCCCAGGCCCTTTGTCCCCCCCCCCGCGCGCCCCCGCCTCCCCATGTGCTAAGCCTGGGCCGGGCACAGCGGTTTGGGTTACAGCAGCAGGGCCAGCTCCCCCCGGGGCCTGGAAGGCTCCAGTCTCCGACCCTGTACCTCCGAACCGGATGGCATGCCCGGTCCACCAGGCTTCCTGTCTGGGGCTGGGTGAGGGACGGCTGGGTTAGGGTTACGGTTGGGCTGAGGAGAAGTTTTCCGGTTTCACGTTGATGCCCGGATCTCCACGTGGGAGCGCTGATCGTTTACGCCCACATGCTTCTGTTCTCTTCCTGTCGTCCTCTTTGTGTCCCCTACTTTCTGTCCCTTTTTTCGGCCGCCCCTCTTTGGGACCCCTTCTGTCCTTCTTTCGTTTCCGATCTTTCTCTCTAAATATCATCACTCTGTCTCCTTCATTCATTTTCTCTCTCTTTCTATCCTTTGCTCTCTTTTCCTCCTTTTCTTTTCCCTTTTCCTCTCGATTCTTGTCTTCTCGTATCCCTCCTGTCCTTGTATCCTTCCTTCTCTCCGTGTCTTTCTATCCCCTCTGAGGGCTTTGGAGCCCCTGCTGTGTCTGGCATTAAGTGCCACCCGTATAATTTCTCAGGAAGGAAAAACGCACGCGCACGCACACACGCACTCGCGTGCAAATGAATTAGGGGACTGTTTCTGCAATTTTAATAGAACTCTGGCTGTACACTATCAAACCACAACCCCCCCCCCCCCACACACACACACACACACACACACACACACACACACTGATGACATTTTATGATGTTAACAAATGCTCGTTAAGAAATCCTTGTAGTTGTATCGATCCTGTGTTAGGGTTTGTATGGTCTGATTTAATGTAATTAGGCTGGGACAGCATAGACGCAGATGAGAAGGGATCAATGTTGGACCCCCCCCAATGCAGTTATCAGACGCCAAATGGCTTGATGAATGTCATGTGAGGAGCATGTGGCATTTGCAGGGTTTTGTCTTCCTGTAGAGAGTTGTGACATTGTCATGTTTTGACATTATTAACCCTTTCCATTCTTCTATTGGACCAATGAAACGTGTTTTTCAGTCGGACAGAATGGATTTAGCAGCTATGTTGTTGTTTTTTCAAACAATTGACTAGCCTGCTCCTTGTGAATTGCATCAACGTGTGTGTGCGTGTGCGGGTGTGTGTGTGTGTGTGTGTGTGTGTGTGTGTGTGTGTGTGTGTGTGTGTGTGTGCATGTTGTGTTGGGTGCATTGCATGCAATGTGCATCTGTGTTGCGTTTTCATTGCGTGTGTCTGTTGCGTCTTCACTCCGTGTGTCTGTTGCGTCGTCACTGTGTGGTGAGCTGCGTGTTCGCTCCGTACATCATGCTGATTCCAGAGGGAGCGCAATCCATCAGAAAAGTCCACCTGGTCTCTACATGGGACACATTTCTGCATATACAGCAGTCCTTCATCCGGCCTCTTTGTCGTAGCTCCACCTCCCGTGTCATTATTCCTTCATCTGGTATCTGGCTTCTGTGCTTTCATCTAGTCTCTATCTGGGCTGGGCAAAACTCTGGTAACGTCAAGTTCCTCTCTACCTTTTAGCGAAGGCGCAGGGCCCGTGGTAATAGGGGTCTTATTGACTCTTCCTCTCAGTGTTGGGATAAACCCCCTGATCACCAAGACCACAAGGTAAGGCAGCCCCAACATCTAGTATCTCTATTTCTACGTGACTGTGACTGACACTGCAACCATACGCCCTCTCTAGACACACACACACACACACACACACACACGGAGTAGGCAGACGGGACAGCGAGGAGTGGCGACACTGAGACGCAGCTAAGCCAAGGAGTGGATGCCCTTGCTTGAACGAGTTTATGTCCTAGGTCAGTGGTGCCAAACGTATGCTCCGTAGAACAGCCATTTCCTGTGTACATTCTAATTGTTTTTGGTGGGAAACAGTCCCACACTTCAGCCGACTAAAACAGTCGTTGAAGGGGAGGCTGGACAAGCGTGGGAACGCTGAAAATTCCTAGTGATCATGGACAGACAATTTTGTTGCAAGCTGTGATTGCAGGGAAACTACCCATTTGAATTGTGGTCCTCTGGACCTTTGTGGACCTGCAACACGGCCCTCTGGGTAAAATCAGTTTGACACTCCTGTCCAGGTCTTTTGCCTGATCACGGGATTACAGTCTCCGTTGAGTTGGAGAGAATACACTTCATTCAGTCACTTTTGTTAAGACACTCAGAGAGAGCGTATGGTTTTCTGTCCGCTGTCATCGATATTCTATTCTGGCGTTGGGCCTGTTCCAATACCTTACACATGCATCCTCCCTCCTTTCTGCTGGTCTGAGGTAACAGCATAGATCAGTCTTTATATTGGAACCCAGCCCTGTCCAACACCATTAGATTAGTTGCTACTACTAGGGAATGATGCATGTTTAAAGGTATCCCAAATTAATGACATGGTTCTACACAGAATGGGGGCTTTCTGCTTGCAGAAATCATCAATAAACGCTCTGATCTGGCCTGGACTGGGCAGGTCATTATTCAGTTGTTGTTGATGTCTATAAGCAGGAAGTTGCTCTCCTGTCTGATTGTGATGTTTTCGCTCTTGAACAGGACCCAGGTCTGAGGCCATGCATCCTCCATTATGACATTGGAGGGCGTCACGCGGTCCATTAATCCGTTTATCTCATCCGATTGGTCAACTCCTGATCGTTCCTTCCTATTGGATCAAACTCCTGTGTTTTTATTGGATCATTTGCCATAGTTCATTGCCTGCTTGTTTGTATATTAGTTGTAGTTAGTTTTTCTACTTTTTTGGACTGAAAAGTATCTAGAGATTTTTTTTTGTTGCCATCATTCCTGTCATGTGGTATGCGTGTGCTTTGCATGACGAGTCAACTAGAATATCAGAAATGAATGAGCTTTTAACTTTGCTTTTTTGGTAGTGCTTAAAATGAGTCTGCGTTTTGTGTGGGTCTGCGTTTTGTGTGGGTCTGCGTTTTGTGTGGGTCTGCGTTTTGTGTGTGTGAGAAAGAAGAGTTAGCCCAGTTGTGTAGTGCCCCTGTGTTTCCTTCCTTGCCCTGGCTTTTGTTATACTGCCTGATTTGCATTAGCAGTTGGGCCCATCCCCCCTCTTACCCCTCCCCTCCACATTCCAGGGTCATAGGTCAGAAGGCTCAGATGTGTGTGTGTGTGTGTGTGTGTGTGTGTGTGTGTGTGTGTGTGTGTGTGTGTGTGTCTGCTAGCATCCGGGAATTCTCACTGCTTGTCCGGACACAATTAAACAAATCAGACAACTAGTCAATGAGGAACAGGGATCAAGGAGCCAGGTTTAAATCATTAGTACTAGATAAATTCACCAAGTAGGAACATCTCTCCCACTGTGTCCCACTCAGTTCATTAACTGCAGCGTTCATTAGTTTAGGCTCCCAACAATATCTGCTGAGAATGTGCATCAGAGCACAGATGCATCACTCCATAGCCTGTTTACCTGCTCTAAAACAAACCGCAATCCGAACTGTGTCTCTCTGTGCACAGTGTGCCTCTACGTGCTCTGCATTCAAAAGAGTCCCAACTCCCCGTGGTAGCAGAGTTCTGCTTGGGGATTTCGTTTTTCCTAAGAATACTTTAAACAACAAAGAAAGTGAAGTTTTCTCTCTCACTGTGACTGAGCATTTTTCCACTCTGGGATAGAACCGCCTTTCTTCAGTCATTAAAATGCACCATGAGAATCTGGGCATGGACGTCCTAAACGAGATCCCAAATCAATCTGCTCCCTTGGTAAGCGCAGCCACTGATCATAGCAGAAAACTAAACAAGCCGCTGGCATCCAGCTCCGGGCCTGTAAGACGATGTGAAAAGAATTTAATAAAAAACATACTTTTTGATGACCAAATTAATTCATGAGTTACAATACGGTCCATTAGCATCTATCAGTGTGATGTAAACTCTCCAAATTGATATAAATGAATGTAGGACCTGGCATATTTCATGATGGTAGCATCAAAATGAAACCTCACAAAAAATAAGATAACAAAGAGAGAAATAATGAAGGAGATAAGAGAGGAAACATTTGTTTGAAAGCAAAGAAAAGGGCTCCCATTTTAAGTCTTGAAAATAATAATTTGTAATTATCATCTAATTATCAATGCATGATGAATGCCTTCATTTTCTATAAGGCGACATTTTGATGATTGCTACGGTTTTGCATTGTTTACGAGGGTATTACAGCTTTATTTATTATTATTAGTATGTTCAGTGCTAGAGTCTGAAAGATAAGAAGGTCCAAGCTGAAAATACCTCCCACAGAATGGATAATGCTTGACCAATCAAAACCCCCCATGGAGCTCCAAACAACATGTCAGGTAGTGATATAGACAGTTGAAACGTAAACCCTGGTGGACAACTTGGCTCAATAACAGAATGCCTTCAACAATTTTCTCCCTGGGAACCCCTAATTTTACATATTTGAGTATGATGTTTTATTTCAACATAAAGTGTCATAAACTTGGAAATAAGTTGGGGGTTCTTATCACTACCATGTGACAGGAAATACTACCCCTTTAAGAAAATTCAACCCAACTTATTTCCCACCATCCACCCTTGTTTTAGTCCCCTACTCCTCCTCACCTGTAGATGAGTGTGTCATCCAGTGAGCTGTTGTACTGGACCTGGTACATCCTAATCCCAGGGACATGGTTCTGAGAAGGCCATTTGATGAGCACTGAACTAGATGTCAGCTCTGCCATTACCACCCTCCCATCCTGATTTCTGCGTGTGTCATTTCCAGTGGCTGTGGTGGACTTGGCTGAGGTAAGGATGTCCGATGGGCCGGGATCGGGCTCTCGTAGCCGGTTGGTGCTGTTGGCCAGAGAGGGTTGACCGCCATGGGGGAGAGGGTTGACCACCAGCTCCACTTGGCCGGTGGACTCTCCTGCCGCATTGGAGGCAATGCAGGTGAAGATTCCAGAGTCCTTCAAGGAGGTGATGTTGATGTCCAGGCTGCCATTGCTGAAGGTGATCGTTCTTGATGTGTTCGAGATAAGACGGCCTTCAGGGGAGATCCAGTGGATCTCTGGGTCTGGATCTCCATTGGCCTTGCACTTCAAACTGGTGGACTGGCCCTCCATTGTGAAGGTCTTTGCAGATTTCCTGGTCATGACTGGAGGGTCACATATAAACTCTTCCTCGGGGATGGTCCAGAAGTACTTGGCTGTAAGGTCTGGAGGAGAGGCGCAGGTCTCTAGGTCGTCTTCTCTGGTCAGCCTTCTAAGCCAAAGAAGCTCACAGTTGCAGTGGAGTGGGTTCCCACCAAAACTCATTACCAAAGAGGACTGAGGAGATCCTTTGGCTTTAGCATAGACTGGGATGCGTAGAAACAGTGGATCCGGTGGAATCTTCTTTAGCTTATTGGATGTCATGTCCAGACGTGCCAGCTTGTGAAGGTTGGTGAAGATTCCCTGTGGCACATGCTCTATGAGGTTGTGGTCCATGTTGAGGGTGTTGACATTGGTCAGACGACCTATCGTCTCCCAGGGGATGTCCACCAGGTTGTTGTAGGACAGGTCCAGATCCTCCAGGGTGCTCGTGAAGTCATCAAAGGCGTGGGGAGAGATGTCATGCAGCTGGTTGTTGGCCAATATCAGATGCCTCAGGTTAGTGAGCCCCCGGAAGTGGTCATCCCTGATCACTGTCAGCCGGTTGCTGTCAAGGTGTAGAGCCCGCAGCCGCTTAAGGTCCTCGAATGTGTAAGGCATGATCTGGCTAATTGTGTTGCGAGACAAAGTCAGATGGATCAAACTAGTCATATTAGCGAAGTCCCTTCTCCTTATGGCCGTGATGAAGTTCTCAGTGAGCCTCAGCTCTACAGTGCGCCGGTCAATGACAGTGGGCACGAAGAGCAGGCCCGTCTTGGCACAGAGGATGGCCAGCGAGGGGGACAGGTTCTGGCACATACAGCGCTTGGGGCATAGCTGCCCCCTTGTGGAGACGGCCAGAACCAGCAGGGAGAAGATCATCCGTTCCATCCTCCCTCTGGCGTTCTGGGTAACTGCAAGGTGGAGGAAAAAGGAACTGGTCAGGGCATTTCAGGATGTTGAGACTGCATGGGGCAAATTTATTTTGTGACACATGATTCATGTGTTTTTGCATCTATGTGTTCAGCTATTACAATTGTTTCACTTAGCTCAGTTCACTCTATAGGCCTTATTGTTTAATGCAAAACAGTGTTCAGAATGCATTCAGATAATTCATTGTTCGATACAGAGTTCAAATCTTAGCTATAAACATTATTAGGCATAACTCACATGACAATTTCTTAAAAGAGACCATTTTCAGATTTTATTTCTTAATGTAATTTCTTAATAGAGGAGGAGCGGTTCTTCATGCTCTGGCCAAGCCCCTTGGTAGATAGCTGGCTTTAATCCTTGGTAGATTAAAGCCTTGGTAGGCTAGTTAACTAACTTTACACAACAAAATGGCTTCTAATCAACACTGGGGTCTGATTTCAATGTGCTTTTACATGGTGATACTGAACAATACCTGTCTGAACCTATGTAATTCCAAAGTAGATTTTAGACAGACTGGGCTATAGTGCAGAACCTGAATCTGTGGTAATTCTCCAACTATACAAACTGAGGATATATTTGCTGCAATACAAGGTATTGTGTGCTGGTCTAATTTGGAATGTCCCTAAAGAATGTATACTGTGTCATAGACAACAAAATGTTTGGTGCATATGATTTGGAAAACAGTCGCTGGCAGCAGCAGGTCAAAGAAAGCAAAAGGTTGTTAATTTAATTGATTTGTGACTACAAAACACACATTGGCGTAAAATTCTTCAGGTAAAACACTGAGAAAGAACATTTGTTTTTGGGCTAGCATTTAATTTACAAGTAAATAATATTTGTAAATACTTGTTGCACTTCTGGTTAGGTGCTAACTGCATTTTGTTGTACTGGGCTTGTACTGTTCAATGACAATAAAGTTTAATCTAATTACTGTTCGAAGCAAGGCACAAAAACGCCACAAGGAAATATTGTTGTTTTAAAAAATGTATTATTAACAAAAATTATTTAACCCTGACAAATTGTTTTCTGTACTGTAGTTAGCTACTGTAAAACAAATCAGTGTATCGGGGTTAGGCGTACACTTCATCTCTGGTGTGATAACACATGGTATTCTATCAACTGACAAATACAGGAAGTCAACACTGCCAGATTACACCTTGAAATTAAAATGTTAAATAATTAATTAGCTGAAATATGGTGAAATGCCCCTTTAAGAAGTCAAAATGAGTTGGTAGCCACGTCACAGGTTAAAGGTTTATCAGAGGCATTCTGAAATCCACTATTCCAAAAAGCTGAAAAAAATGTGAAGTTGAAAGACAAAAATGGGTTGTGTATTGACAGTTGTATTAAAAGCTTGCATCTACTCCGATGCTTAGATACTCACTAAAGGTGTGCAAACACACAAATAGGTATGCACATAGTTAAATATACAAAAACATAGTTGTTGTTTCAATGTATTTGAAGTATACATTTTAAGTCTTTCAGAAAATGATTTACTTCCACATCACTTGTTTTATTAGAGAATATTGAGAATATCTACTTAAGTGGATTTAGATTCCCTGGTGTAGCGTGGTAACACCAGGCCAAGGTGCAACCACCCCCCCAACATCCCCTCCCGGGATGAAAAATAAAGAAGTGGTATACACGCATCTAGAGCCGACCCAGATATAAATATAGCACCCCACCCCCCCATTAACCAAAATTATTTACAGTAATTCTGGTTAATTCTGGTTCCATTCAAGTTCGAATATGCAATTTCAGAGATATGGTTAACAGCTTTACAACTTAATGCACCAGAATCTGCCTGGGGTTTGCTCTAAATATTTAATGAATCCAAGAAATGAAATTGAAATATGTATAACATTTATGTACATTATAGCTTATCTTGTGGTACGTGATGGACTTGAGCCGTGCAGCACCAACAGAACAGGAGCCGCCGCCTATATGCATGGTATTTCACCAAACCATTTAACAGCCGTACAACTGGACACCAAAATGTAAGTAAAGCCCTGTACCCAAGGTGGAAGTATTGGAGGCGTGACCAGAGCCCAACTCATTAAACTTGGTTTGATTGTTCTGTCAACATACATGACATTACAGCTGCATTTTGATCTTCAGAACGTAGGCATTAGTAGGTTGATGCCGGTTAAGAGGTTGCTCTATTGTTGAATCAGTAACAATGTCAGGCCGTTTCATTGGAGGAAATGCTGGTCACGTGAAGCTGCTGTTAAATGTCCCTCCCCTAATCAGAGTCAGTTTTTAGATACTGTAATAGGCTCTTTCTGCCTCTCCCCCAGTCACTCTCTCCCACTCAATCACCCTCTTAAGTGACACTGTTGTAAGGCGACACCGTCCGCAAACATCTATCATCAAATAGTTAAGAATGACGTCCTGCTTTCCGTCTCTTCTTATTTCATGTTTACTGATGCCACAGCCCTGTCGGCCAAAAGATGGTCATAGCTGGAAACATCATTATGTAGGCAGAATGCCAAGCAGCTAACTGTCATTTTTATGTACTGCAGAATGTAGGTGGGGTGACAAGAGACAGTCAACACCCTAGAGCTTACACACGGGACGAGACTCTCGCCCTTGGTCCTGTTGCTCTCTTCCCAGCCAGAATTCCCTGGCCACCACACAATGAAGATGGATTAGGTTGTCGGCTGTGAAGTGGAACAGCCTCCATTGCCCCAGAGGCCCAGGGAGGGCCCAGGCGATGAGTTGCTCCCCACCCTCTAAGGATTGGCTTGAGGTTAGAATGAAAAGCAGCAAGACTCGGGGTGGTTCACTACACACAGACTACAGATTAATAACGGTTATAGCTGACATTTCCAAGCAGGGGATTGCTTGTCCCTCAGTTATGCAACTTCCAATAGGATGTTGAGGTGATAGCTAGCACCTGCAAGACTGATAATATATTCCAGTCATGCAAGGACAAGACAAGCTACAGGCATGTGCAAATACTAAGCAATTAAATCATGCGCATCATTCATTTTTACACGTATAAATTACCATTTTACTGTGTACAATTTCTAATACACAATAAAGAAAGAACATGAAAGAAGGTGAAAGGAGCCTGATGCTTTGTGACATCTGTAGTACACCACTGCCCATTAATGAGCAATAAGCACTTATCTGCATGATTATTTCTGTTCTAGAAGGTTTTACAGCAAAATCTGACAGGGAAGATGTAGCACAAAAACATGCAGTGTGTGTTTGCCTCAGCTCGCCATCCATCTCTGGAGCAACTCATGTTGCTATGAAAATCAGATCAGCGTGTAAAATTAATTTGGTCAGAGGACATTTTTGTTTAGAAAGCCAGTAATAAACCATGACCTGTGTGTCTGACTGTCAATACATGATATATCTGGGCCCTTGTTAGGGATAGTTTGTATTTGCAATACTGGTGGGTTATACCTATAACTGTAGAACTCGTGGTTAAATGGGGATATAGATTTTACCACTTCAGACTGATTTTGTGGCATAGTCGATGCCATTTAGGGCTACAGCCATGAAGGTGAGCACTCTCTATTCAGGGCTGTGGGCCACAGGGTAATAGAATAACACAATTGAAATAACACAATAGAAACATAGTAAGTATAAGTATTAATTAATAAAATGATTCTGGTAGCAGTGGTTTGGCAAGAATGTAGTAACTCAGTCTTGTTCAAGTGGCTTGCATACAGACGTTTCTGAGCCCACTGGTTTTGGATCTCATGGTCAGATGCAGAGCCTGTTTGTCCGACGGTAAGCAGATGGACAGTGTGTGGAGTATGGGGACTATAATAATGATTCAGGGCTCTGTCAGGCACTGCTTAGGACAGATATCCTGTATGGGCGGTAGCTTGGCCTTGATTTACTGTCACGTCTTAACCACCTGTTGTAGAGACTACTGTTGCTCTGTTGATATTGATCGGGGTGTGTTCTGTTTCTCTGCTTCCTCAACAATCAAGTCCTTTGTTTTGCTATGGGAAAGGTTGCTGTTGTTTTCCAACACAATGCCTTTTTCCTCCTCCCTGTAGGCTGACTCATCACTGTTGTCTGCAGAAGGAACTGGATTTTGACCCGGTTTAGATTAATTCCAAATAATCAAGGAATAAATGTAACAAATGAATTTAATATATAAAGAGAGTATTACAATTACTATACCAGTAAGGTAAATATCTTCAGAAGATTGAAGATGCAGCAGGAGTGAGGAAAATGCAAGAGCTTTAGGGGATAAAGGCATGACCTTAGGTCCTGTAGTCAGACCAGATAATAACATTTGTAACATGACCAGACACACAGAGTATAGGCTAGGATAGGACAATTGATGACATAATTATAAATGGCTTATACTAAATGCTGAAGAAACATTGAATCTGTAAATGAAGATTGAATTGACATTATTCGGTTCCTTCACTGCAATCTTGATAATGGAGTTGGCGTGACACAAGCCTTGGCATAATGGAGGAACAGGGACTGACGCAGAGGGCCAAGGACACATCAATAGTTTATATAAGGGTTGCTTCTCTTCTCTGACTTTTGTGATTTTTGAACCTAGTGGGCATGACTGGGAAATGATTTGACAGGTGGGCGGCACTTCTGGTGTGGTTGGGTGGGACATCCTGTGTGACGTATGATAGAGCAGGACTTCAGTTATGACATATTTATGTCCAGTGAAGTATGACAAATTTTGGTTTGGGGCGTGAAAAACAATGTTCTTTATTTTGCACATATTGTAATTTATGACATACATTTGATCAAGTATGTCACATATGTGGGGTATCCAAAGAATCTTTGTATTTGATTGGAAAGACGACTTAAGGTAATATCGGCCCATTATTAATTAGAGTTATATAGATATTATTTAAATAAAGCAGATTTTCCTAATAACAAACCATAGCTTATTTACGGGGATGGGGACTCTTGTTCTGTTTGACGGATTGTCTGAAGTGGATAGGTGGAAAGGCTTTGCAAGAGTTACTGATGTTGCTGTAAACTTGGTCAAACATTTTTCATTCTACTGATGCAAGGAAGAATTTGGGGATAGTTTGGGGGAGATTATTTTAAATTAGCTTGGTAAAATATCTCAGGAATAACAAAGACTGCATCCAGATGAGAGAACCTTTGCTGAACAGTATTCGTATGTAGGTGCTGATTGCCTTCCACAGATTAGGTTACGGGAGGATGTAAACAACATCTTAGTTCCTGTGGCTGGTGATGGAGTATTTTTATTGTAAGTAACTCAAATTTGGGTGAAGAGGAATATTTTTATTTTAGTAGGTTTGTACCAGTGGCAGCTGTTGAGGATTCAAACTTTGCAGAATGTGATTTTGCTAAGATGGAAGAAAAATGCTAATGGCAAAAATAAACTAGGTAAAAAGTACCCAACACAAATAAATACATTACCCTCCCTTAAGCAAAAACGGAGTTTGGAAATAAGTCTGGATTTTGGAGTTAGCACTCACCCGTCCAACCCCAGCACATTTCAGTGTCCCTTATTGTTTTTTTATGTCATTTGTTCCATTAATAATCTTGTGTATTGATGCTGAGGACATCTCCAAATAGATTGACAGTTTTACTAAAGATGATTTCTGTTGGTGTGTCATTTCTTTCTGCTGCTTGATCCTTTGAAGGCAGTTCTGATCAGGAGCTCATCCATTAGGCCACTGACCAAGAGCCTTTCTGCGATAGCCCATTACGCATCGCCACTACTCTCATCCTCAGACCAATGGATGGAGAGGAAAGAGTGCCACAAAGTGTTTCAGCAGACTGGGGCATTTATCAAGACACAGAACCATGCCTCTGTTATTGGTCAGGGCGACCCTCTGAGTGCGCTCCGAGCCGCTTGTCTCATAGCAACCGCAGATGAACAGACAGACCAAAGAGGTTTTGGGAAGCGAGATTGGGTTTCAAAACCTGTAAATTGTACATTTGGCGAGCTGTGTTGTTTGTGCTTGGTTCTGTGATGATTGAGATGGGCCGCGGCAGTGCTGAGATGGAAGAAGAGCGAAAGAATCAATGATTTTGCACACTGCTTTAGCTCCTGACTGGTATCCGAACAGACACATTAGAACAGAGGAGCAATATTCCAATATACCAGACTTGAATTTCGTTTTTTGAATCCTATATTTGTGAATACCAAATGACCATGAATTATGATCCATTTAAAATGTTCACATTTTATTTTGCTGCAGAATAGTTTTCCAGCTGGAGAAATCTTGTGCAAGCAATGATCATATAGTGCCTTCACTGTATTCTAAACTCTTTGAATTCTCCAAAGGGTAGATTTAAAAAATGCTGAAGCCATGAAAGTTCCCAGTAGCATAGTGCGCTCCATCAATGTGAATTGGACAAAGTTTGGAACCTATTTCATCACCTCCTTTTCCTAGAGCTGCCAGTCTGAACAAACTAAGCTGGCAAGAAGAGACCTCATCAGGGATGTGACCAACAGCCAAATGGCAATCCAAACACAGCTTCAGATTTTGATACTATGAATGATTTGATATTATATCCTGTGAAGACTTTCCTGAAGGGTATTTTAAGTCCTTATTCAGTGTGTTGTAGGAGCTAAGTTACAGTACAAGATATTGGGAAGAGCAATATCGTTTGGGTTTTATGTACTTTGTAATCCAAAAGCCAGTAAGCTATCAAATAACCAGTTTTGAATGAAGCCTTAGAGATATTAAAAAAAGACATTGCCATATATGATCAACAGCCTTTTGCCTGCAGGAAGGTGGGAGCTACAACCACTAATTTCTTCATGTACTGTGAATGAATGATTCCCCGACAACAGTTCTGCGGCACACGTAACACATATTTGTGAACAAAAATTACACAAATACCTACAATAATAACCACCTGGCAATAACTTTTGTGACTTTCCTGCAGATTCAATAAAACCAATAATACATGCCTTTAATCTTACACTTTTACCCAAAGCATCTTAGTCACTTATGCAAGTTTTACATGAATGTGGAATCAAAGCAGCAAGAAAGTACTCTGGTGGCTGCGGTGACACATTATTGTGTGTTGACACTGGCAAGCCGGTGTCTTTTTTGAATACCCCTTTTAGCTGGGTGAGGCGAAGCGGGGGCCTGCTTGGTAGTCAACGGCGCTAACCGAACTCCATTCATGATCACTGCATGCAGCTGTCCCTCTAGGGCTCCTCTCTTTGAAGAGATAAGGCAAACTGTTTAAGATATATGCCGCTTATAGAATATTGAGCTTTTAAATTCTTTAGTTCATTTGAATATTCTTTTATTCCTTACCCCCCTTTGGCATCCTTTCCTGGAGTGTTTAACTCTGTCTCAATGCTCCCACATTAGCAGCATAGCAGGTATTACCCAGCTGACGGATTAAAGGAAAATATGGAAATTCTAGAACATCAATTACTGTAAATAGAATTTTGTATTGTTTTATAAAAGTACAGTAAAATCAGATGTGCTTATAATTGCATAGGAAAATCCACTCTGCATAACTAGCATACCTTTTAGACTGCTCATGTTTATATAAACATAAGCATAACATTTTATCCACACATAATATTTTATCCACCGCTGCTTTGTTGGAGTCACACTAAATTCAATTAAGTTAATTACCCGAATGTTTATTGTGTTTTTTTGTCGTTGTAATTTTTCAAGAATTGTATTCAATTAATTGGCCCTTGTAGGTAATCATTGGTATCCCTTTTCTTGTTGATTGGTTTGGTTACATGCCCAAGTAACAATTTATTTAAAAAAATATATATTTTCAGAAAAAAATAGCATAGGACTTATCTGAAATCCAGGCTAGGAATGGGTTTTTGATGAATGCAGAAAATTTGTAATCACAATAATCATTGTACCATAGTGACCACTCAAAGTGTACAATATCTTTGTGAAAACGATGAGTGACACATCATTATTCTACAACTGATTAAACAGTCACACCATTGAAAGCCACAGAGGGCTCAAGCAAAGTGAATAAATCACAGCTCTGCCCCTTATTCACTGACTCAGAACCTGTCTACACTGCATAAATGCCACAGGTCAACAAGATGTGGTACCTCCTCTTCTGGTAATGGATGATCTAGTCATTACCAGAGGTGTCTGAAGTACTGAGATGTGTTCCTCTGTTAAAAGCTAAGTTCATAACTAACCAGTGACGTTAATTTATCATTTTACAATATTCCTGTTATTTCACTGATCCATGGATAGTTATGAACTACCTTTACCTAAATCTGGTCATTTAGGTCCAACAACCTTCCCTGTCAGTCACTTGGTACATACAATGGAGACACACACTCAAGCCCCAGACACTCAATCTGGCAACTCACTGCAGCCTTCCCAAGGGAAACCAATCTCGTGCTCCCGCTGTCCCCTAGGGCGATGCACAATACGTAGGCTACTCATTCAGCCTCTCCTCTCTCTGAAGACAGCAAACAATAAAATAGGCTGGGAGCCTCAACATCAAGGCATTAAAACCTCAAAGATGTGAGAGGTGATGCCTAACTCGCAACACAAATACCTGCCACAGTCAACCACTACCCTGTGGAGTGGGCACATACTCTGTAAGGCAAAACACATCAAGGAGAAAACCTACGCCATCCATTGACAATGACATACATGTATATCCCATGCACTTGTTAACATTGAAATGAATGAAGATCTACAGCGGCTTTTCTCAAATGTTAGGCGGTGACCAAAATTTGGGCCCGAGGCTTTCAAAGGGCATGTGTACAAATATGTGTTTATAAACAGACACACACACACACACACACACACACACACACACACACAAGAACCAATTCTTAATTCCAAGGACTTCTGTGACATACACAAAAGCGTACAGTGGATACATTTTTGTTGCAAAATTTATTTTGATATATTTACTGCTAAAAACAAGAAGTGCTTGTAGCCTGAAGTGCTTAGGTTATATATAGATTTTTTTGGTTTGTTTTCTTTTAGCTTAGCCTATTTTTGCTACAGATATACATGGGTCTTAAATGAAGCAGCACAGTGTGGCCCATTGCCTAATACAAGCTGAAATAAACAAAACATAGAACTCTGAAATAATTTATTTGCATTATTAGCTATGTTTGGTATTAATGTTTTTAGCTGTGTAAGCAACTCAGTCAGCCAAAACGATTTAACATAACCCAATTTGGATGGTGCTAAAAAGTGCATAAAATTCAATTATAAATAAAAGTTACATTCCTATTGAAAGATAAGTAGCTGTTAGCTAATACAATGAGATTTCACAAAGCCATCTGCTTATTGCTGTGGTGACTTCTGTGCTCAGAAGATTGAAAGTTGAGTAAATCTTTCGGGGATGTTTACCTACAGATTTGGTTTCCTAAAAGCAGTCACATTAAATTTAAAAGCACAATATCAACAACATTACACAAAATAAAATAAATTAAGCAGTTATTTGTGTCATACAATGTGGATTTAGCATCTAGTGTTATTAGCTACAACTATCTAGGGAGGTACTATTTACTGATTTAAGTGTTGTGAGAAGTATGCTGGGAGTTCAGATTGTTTTGGTAGTTTTGTTTAACCAGTTCGATTAACAATTTTGGTGTGATATTCCAACTCTGATTGACCTAAAAAAATATTTCCCATTACTGTGATGCCAGTTTGAGGAAAACAGGGAACAATTTGGAAAGCAAATGCCTACTACTGAAAAGAGAAGACTTATTGGTCTGCAGAAGTTTTAAATAATTGATTTGTCTTAGATTGAGATACCATGGATTATTTAGCCATTTAATCTGGAATTTTAAAACATGTAGCCCAAAAAAAATACAACTAACTTGAAATTACAGTTAAATTCACCTTTACTGCTATTGTGCATACACATTTACCCATACACAATTATTTTTGGGTAGTGGTTAAATATAAACTCTGCTTAGTTTTAGATTTATAAAGAAGGTTGTGGGCATTATAGAGAAAAGAAAACAACCTTATAAAAAGATTCTTCAAATGCAAATTATGTAGAAACGCAATTTTCTTTCACAACCATACTACAGTTCTTTACTCATGTGTGTTAATCCATAGAATGCTTCTGCTATACAAAAAATATTATGGCTTCATTATAACAAAGATGTCTCTCCAGGAAGCCCTTTGGCCTATAATTTCTAAATCCGGCCCTGGTTATCACCATATTGGCTTATCCAATCAAAGCATATTCATTGCATTTATATAAATCGGTAGGCTGTGAACTGTTCTGTGACCATCTATTATAATCAAAGATTACATCAGTTTGCAGTCTGCACTAGAGACATTCGATGAGCTTACACAGGTAAACGAATTGAAGAGTCCAACAAGCGCAACTGATGCATTCCAAAATGATCAAACAACCACCACAACTGTAAAACTGGTTGGCTATGACTAGACATACTGAACTGTTGGTATAAGCACATACAGGTAATTAATTTGTACTTGATTTGACACACTAAACAACCTGCCTGGCTACGTCACATGGGGCTAAAATAACATTGCTGGAAATAAACAGGAGTAGGACCGAAAGCCAGATGGTGCAGCTGGATGCGTTATGAAAGGCTGCAGGTGTGTCTCCCACAGAACTCAACTGTCTAGCAAGCAATTTGTTTAGGAGCTGATTACTAGTAATGTAACTTACTTTACAATGCCACGGCTAATGTTGTTGGGAAAGTGTGAATACAAATAAGTGTCAAGATGAATGTCTTGTGTAGAAATGGAATTTAAAGCATAAGACGTCCCAAATAACAAACCTGCTATCCTCGCAGCTCTGGGAAGCTCAAAGCATCTACAGGTCGGTTGGGTTTTCTCATTAGGTGTACATTTATCTTAAATTGTCTTTCTGTGACCCGGAAACTGACTAAGTGGTTGAGCAAATGTCAGTTTGTTGGTAAGATATTGGAGGAGTGTCTCCAGTGCTTGATAGTAGGCTTGTATTGCGCTTACTCATCTGTATCCTAAGCTTCAATTGTCCTTTGTTAGACATATTGCACAACTAACCAAAATAGATGGACTGTCTTATGTCATTCATTTGCGTGTATATTCCTTCTCCTTTATTACGTTTGAACTTCTTCAACCGTTAAAAGGTGCATTACATCAGACCGCCTTGTCCCTATGTCATTGACACACCGTTTCCCTATCTTTTGCTATCTTTCACCACTGTCTCTTTTATAAAGCTAGATACATTTAATGAGTTGGACTGCCCAAACTACCTATAATGAAAGACACCCAACTCAGTGCCAGAGCATTACATTAAAAGGACATTTCACCATAGCACAACTACCTAATGTACTAATTGCTAATATTAACAATGATGCATTTGTGTTTTAAAAACCCAAGATCCCAACAAAGTCGAGCATATTTGCATTATAATGTAATTCCTCTGTAATGGTGTGTTCATAAAATACCACAAGATATGACTGTTTCCACCAATAATTTCCTTATGATGTGCAAATTCAAAACCTTTGTAGTTACTTAGGAAAAACACAAACATTAACATATTCACAAGCAGAAATAAGGATTATTGCTTTCTCAGGTTTCCAGTCTGGTTATTCTATGAATTATGCAACCTATTCTCGCAAGAATAACAACCACAAAGTAACATTGTTATAAAAAGTAGGCATTTTACAGTAGATTGCTAGCAATAGATTTCAATAATTATTTCTTACAGGCAGTTTCATCAAGTTTTCATAAAGCAAGACTCAAATCAATTGGTGTTTTAACTACCCATATCTACAAACACTAGGCTTTACCTTCACATTATATCCGGCTACAGATGGCAAAAAGTGTCCATTCTTATTTAATTAATTACCTACTAAATATGTATTTGCATCCTTTTCCAGCCTCCAGCTGATTATTGTTGCCCTAATAGTGAAGATTGATATTTTCAGACATGTAGCTAGTTTTTACAGCCATTATCTAATTTATGAATGTCAAACTATTGCCTCATTAAATGTTTGTACTTTGACCCTCTCTATGTCAATGGAATCAGGAATGTGTGCCACCTCATATTTATACCCCAGTAAAACTTGCATACATCCATTGAATTTTTTTTTCTTCTATCTGTCTTTCCATCCATCTAATTATTGTAATTTGTTAGAAAACTTTTACCTCAATTAAAGTTGGAATCCTCTCATATTTTGAGTGGAAGTTCAAGCTATTAAACCATAATTATGAAAGGCAATTGCATGACATACTCTACACTACTTCCCATGGGGAAAGGAATCATGCATGCTCAAAACCACTGAATTATTAAAACTACTCCTATACATGGTGACTCAAGCATAATCAAGATAGTTGTTAATTGCTATGAAGATGATCCCCTGGGTGATTAAACCATGTGGCGCTGGAATAAGAAGTCGTAATTTCTGTTAGTTGTTTAAAGAATTATCTTGAAATGTCTTGCCTGTGTCTTTAGTCTAAGAACAATATAAAATTAACTTCAGTATGCTTCCTCCAACTGAACTATGAAAACAAACTGGAATTTCATACCATTACATTAATATTTAATATTAAATATTCTCTAGTATTACTAAACCTAAATAATGTATAAATTCTCCAATGTATGATGTTCAAATCCTTTTCTGTTTCTGTCTGTGTTTATGTTCATTTGAGTTGTGCTGCATGCGGAACTAAGAGTTTAACTGCCTGGGATTGGACCCTGTCATACTGGTGTGATTGGACCCAGTCATACTGGTGTGATTGGACCCAGCACAGTATGACTGAATCTGACTTCAGAGCCACTGTCTTCTGTCAAAACTCTGGAAATGGTCGGAGCAATCTCTTGGTGCTCCGTTGATTTATATCATTATACAGCAACTCCTGGTGAATTACCCCGTGACTACACACAATCCCTTCCTGTACAAACAGTATCTGCCGTGCCAGATCCCAGTCTTTTTGACTCTCCTCCCACTGCCCCAGTTAACACTTCTATTATTATATTTATTATCCACATGAATATTTCTCTCCTCTTTCACTTTGCCTTACGTCCCATATCCATCCCTCATAATCTCCAATATAAGATCCTGCTATCGTAAACTCTCTGATCTTCTAGTCTCTTCTTTATCTCTGACCCTACTAACACAGTTCCCTGTATATCGTCCAATCCAACATTTCAGAGATCCAGAGATGTATCCCATGATTGATCTGCCAATCCATCCCTCTATCAAATAGCGTGACCGCTTATGAACCGCACTTTTCAGGTCATCCCAGAGATTTTCATTGAGATTTATGTCATAATTCTGACTAGACCACTAAAGGACATTCACCTTGTCCTTCAGCCACTGTACAGTTGCTTTAGCTCATCATGTGCTTCGGGTCATTGACATGTTGAAACATGTTGGTTATACTTCAGCAAGTTTGCAATTGCAACTCTAAGGGGTGTATTCCCTTATTCAAATAGGCTTTTACTGTTTTAATTTAACTACATTTAGGTTAGAGTGTTGACAAAGCTGGAAAAAGTCTGATTTTATGTGATTTCATTTCAAGATTTTTTACAGGGGGTGCTGACTTTCTTTACCCATTGCATGTGCTACATCTACCCAGCAGTGGCGCAGTTGGTAGGTTTGCAGATTTAGGCATTCTGTCTTTGTTATTTCCCTTCCACCCATTGTCCCATGCACGCACTGTAACTTTATATCATGCTCATCTCCCAATTATGTCTTGCACACCTGTCACTTTTACATTGCATTATGGTTGTACAGTTGTATAGTTATTATTATTGATGCATGTTTTTTGTAATGTGTTATTATTGATAGTTCGTGTTATCTTCTTATTTTTATATTATAAACATTGTTATTTTTTTTACTTTTAACTGCACTCGAGAGCAGGCAAACTAAGCATTTCATTGCCATAACTTGTTATTGCAAATTGACAAATTAACCTTTGAACTTGAACTTGAACTATCTGCATTTTTTATCAAAGTGTAAATAGAAGACTATAAATGTTTTATCCACAATTCATCCAGTAAACAATTTCTTTCAAGGAAATTAGGTTGTATTGTCTGTTTAGCTCCATCAGTATGAACAAGAAAAAAACATTTATGCAAGTAAACCATTAACACCACCACATGCCCTAAATGACCTGTTGACATTTCCACTGCAGTGTATTCCACCGTAACAACATGCTAATGGAAAAAGGGCACTTTGGGGTCCATTACTTGTTTTTACAGAAATGTCAAGGTCTCAGAATAGCTGAGAAAATACTGCAAGACCTATTCAGGCAAATTACAAATGACTCACTGAGACTGCATTCTATGGTGTCTTCATGCATCAAACCCATTTCTCTTCTTTCCACGGCTAGTCCAGTGATTGATTTGCTGCTAAATGTAGTGAGCATCAAGGTAGTGAGAAATGGAGTGAGCATCAAGGTTTTTGGCTTTAAACATGTGTCAGAAAGAATGATTCCTTGCTTGCTTTAAGTAATGTTACTTGGGAAAGTAAAGGCAATAGCAAGAAAAACGATGAAAATAAAACATGCGAGCACATAGGCACACCTACAGTATTTTTCACGACTTGGCAAGTTGCTTAGCTTGTGCTAATTAACCTCCAGGTTTCACTTATGCATGATGTTAGGAGGGTATAGTGGTAGTTTGGACTTCATACCTTGTATTCATACCTTATACTGTATGCATGACACATCATCATATTTCGTTCATTGTTGCTTTTATAAAACATTATGAATGTCAGTACGACCTTCCTCTACAGCCCACCATGTTTCAGGTAAATGTAAAGGCGGAAGGGTCTACATTATGGTTCACTCTTGCTGGGGTTTGGATGTTACAGTTCGTTCAACACACTGCTCACCAAACCTGGAGCTCCTGACTATAAAAGCACGGCTGTTCTACCTTCCGCGAGAATTCAGCTCCGCTATAATCACTGCAGTCTACAAACGCCGGTAGGATGATAAAACGCGTGCACATGAGGATCTGTACAGTAATTACTGGACTAGAAGACGTTCACCTTCAGGCAACTTCAATGTTGGCAACTTCAATAGGACTAATATGAGGAAAGTTAACTTTTCACATTAACATTCCTACCTGTGGCGATCAGACACTTGACCATTGTTATTCACAGATATGGAACAGCTACAAACCCCTCCCCCAGCCTTTGGTAAAGCGGATCACACCTCCATTCTTCTCCCAACCAACAGACAATGACTAAAACAGGAAGAGTCGTTTTTTGGGCAGCTCAAAGCTGGAATGAGGAATCCATTACCACTCTCCAGGACTGGTTTGACACAACAGTTTGGCAGGTGTTCTGTGTTGTTGCTTATAGGGACATTGATGATTACCCAGACTCTCTCTCAGCGCGTATCTCTAAGTGCATTGACAATGTTGTCCTGAAGGTCAATGTGAGGATTTTCCCCAGCCAAAAGTCCTGGGTGAATGGTACTGTCTGTGCTAAGCTCACAGCATGGTCCTCTGCCTATAGCTTTGAGGACCTGGAGGCTCTAAGAAGGCCCAGATATGACCTATGCAAGGCCATCAGAGATGCCTCCACTCTGGTCACTAGCCAAGGCTGAGTAAAGGAGAGATTTTAAAAGAGTGGACCTTCAGAAGTCACCAAGGCCAGATGTGTCCTCCGGGAATGCACCGTCCAGCTAATGAAGGTTCTCACCTCTATATTCAACCTCTTCCAGTCTCTGTCTGTTGTCCTCATCTGCTTTAAACAGACCACCATTGATCCCATATCGAAGAAACCTTCCATCACCTGCCTGAAAAACGACCGACCTCCATCATCAAAAAGTGCTTCGAGTTGTTAGTCAGAGCTCAAATCTGCACCAACCTTCCTTATATCTTGGAACCCTTTTATTTTCCATATTGCCCCAATTGATCAACAGACGATGCCAGTACCCTGACGACACATACCGCCCTCTCCCACCTGGAAAAAGGTAACATACAGCTCCAGACAAAAAACTCAAAAAAGTAGGTTTTAAGTGAGGAAAAGAGGGTTAAAATTAAGAGACCACTGCAAATTGAACGCTTCTGTTCCGCACTCAAAACCTTGCTTTACAACTTAATCGGAAAGGAAAGAAAAAGGTGAAGTGGTCTCTTAATTTCTTCCGTGGACAGCAGCTCAGCACTCAATGCTATTAGGCCCGCTAAGACTACAGCCATCCAGGCTATGGTCTGTTCACACTGAGGCCATCAGTTAGATGCTACCAGAGCAGCACACACTTTCAGACTTAAGAAATAGTTTTTCTTTGTAATGACTGCTATTTTACACTGTAGGTATATTTTTGCTATACTTTTACTTTATATTTTTAGTTTACTGCATGGAATTCATAGAATTTAACTGTTCAAAATGACGATATGTTATTTGGTGCATTTGATAAATAAAATAGTTTTACTTTGACATTGCCAACATATGGAAATAACAATATATTGCTATTTCATGCTATTTTATTTGGTAGTCCAGGCAAAAATCTGCTTATGTGTTTTGATTGCAACAAATGCTACCCAGTTGTTCGAAGACAGACAGCTGGTTTTAATTTACCCGCTTACCCAAACTAATTGTTAACCTAAATGCAAGAGGGAATAATGTGCATAGATAAATACCATTGGTGATAAGCAAATAAATGTGTGAGCGTGAGGCACGTTGATACTTGTTTTATGGAACTGTTTGCAAGCATAGATAGTAGTTGTGACAGGGAATCCACCACTGTTCATCCAAACAGTTTTACAAATGTCAGTTAAAGGGCTTGTCACTTTGTCTGAGACTACATGACTGTTGACTTCAGGTCACTCAGGGGCCAGACAGGACTCAGAATGTGGCAGCTGCCTCAGACGTCAGGCTACAGCAGGTCCCTGTACTTCATACTGTAGCCTGTGACACTGACCTTTCACCTTAAACTTCTGCATAGTAAGGGAAGCTTTCCCAGAGCGACATTGAAGCAGTGCTGCCATGGCAACAGTCTGACATAATTTCTCTTCATTTTAACCATTATGTAAATTATTTCGATAAGGGTATGTATACTTTTGATATTCACTATATTATAAAAATAACTATGATTGTGATGATTATTATTATTTAGCACTGACTTATGTATTGGGTTGTACAGGTTTCTTACCCAGCTATCCAGTGCTTAATTTGAGCCGGGTCGAGATAAATCCAGATCCGGGACTTCTATCTAAATAAGTATAAAACATGGGAATTTGACCAACAAAGTGGCCACAAAAATATCTCTAATGAAAGAACAACATTGCCTATTGCCTAGTCAGGTAATCACGTACGTGGCCACAGGGTCATCAAAAGGGCATGTGTTTACAAACTGTGGTGGAATGTTGATAGTAAGCTAACGTTAGAAATAATGTCTAAAAGACAATCAGATATATTTTCATTTTCTAAACTCACGGGTCAGTCGACACCTAAACAGCCCATAGTGGAGAGCTCCATGGTTGTTATAAAGAGTGCTTTTGAGCATTAAACAGACAGGTAAGAATACAGATTTGCCAAAAACTGAGCGGTAGTGTTCATTATCCGATAATGTTGATGTTAAATTGTAGTTAGATATTGGATTGGGTGCAATGCTTGAATTATGATAGGAGATGAGTTGGGTTGACAGTGTAAGTCCCATAAGTTAATAATGAGGGCACAAACCAGTTTTGGCAGTGATGACAGTAATGGATTGGTTAAGGCATTTTGTTCATTACATTTTCTACTTATTTATCAGCACGTGGTGAGGTTTTTTCTCAGTCATTACAGCATCGCACTCCTGTTATAGCTCATTCAATCCAGCACCTTGTTCCTTCCAAAGATTTACAGGATCCGTATTGACTTTGTAATCCGGGACCTCTAACTTTACAAATGAAGCACTACAGCAATCCTAAGATATATCTACAAAATGGAAGTTGCTCTGAATAGGGGCGTATGCTAAATAACTAAATAAATGTCAGTGTAAAATGTCTGTGGATTTGGATCATATTAAATGAGCAACATCCTCACTGATATATTGTATTACCTTTCTTTTTAGTGGCCAGCTGACAAGCAGATTGTCTACTATCAAGTTCTGCCTTAACACAATATTTAATGGAAAGTCTGTCCATTATCCAATTGAATATACATACCTCTATCTGGTGTGGTCTGGAAGGGTAGTGATCCTCATGAATACTGTGATGGTGGTGTTGGCCTATCAAAGAATGGCTGACATGGACAACAACATGTGGCCAGGGTACAGGTGAGCAGGGGGAAGGCTGACTACCCAAGCAGCATCTGGGTGTTGGAACAGCCACTAAAATAAACAACCAAGCCCTTTGTGGAGGATATCCATTGACCTGTTGGGTGAGAGAAAATACATTGGATTAATGCATGTCATTGTAATTAGTCAACGTAGTATGTCTTTGATTGAGTTAAAAATGAAACAAACTAGCTAGTGGCTGTTTAACAGCATATACATTATATAAAGGTACATCATGGGTTACAGGTAGAGATGGACCCGTATTTTTCTTAAGGTATATTTCCATAAGATATGCATATATATGTAAAACAGTATTAGGCAAGGATAAAGATTTGGAATCATTTTAAACAAACGGTAACAACACTTGTTAGCTACACCCGAAACACATCACAACGTTAGCTTCCTAGCCAAAGCCTAGGACTAAAACAGTGAGTACTGGATGTTGTGTAGCTAGTTGCAATTTGGCTAACTCAACCAGTTCTGTGTCACTGACTATCAGAAAACCTAGCGTCAAAATGTGTCATTGGTTCTTTTAACGTTTCACCAATAATTTATACCATGATGTGTTATTGATTTGCTTGGTGTTCTGATTACATTAAGAACCTCATCAGTAACGAGGTGATGTTTGTCAAGATATTTGCATCAATTTAGTCTGCAAACATTTTTTGGGGGATCTAAAAATCCCCTTTGGAAAAAATGAATGGTTTACAGCAGTGACTCCCAAATGTCTCCTGCCCCCCCCCCCCCC